>JAXCGZ010003996.1:52500-55000 GCA_037179515.1 Halocaridina rubra
AGAAAATGTAGGATTTTGATTATGGGAGATTTTAATCATAAAGAGATAGATTGGATAAATCTTAACCCACTCAGTGGTGAGGACTAATTTGGGGCAAGATTCCTAGACTGCGTACAAGGGAATTTTCCTACACCAACATGTAATAGAACCAACGAAGGCCAGGGGTGGGGATGAACCATCACTACTTGATCTAGTATTCACAGATAATGTGTTGGATATTGAAATAATTGAGTATGAACCACCAATTGGAAAGAGTGACCACTGTGTGTTGTTGATGAGTACATCATTGAAGATATTCTGCCTGAGAGTAGAGGCACTGAGGATATGAGGAGGAACTATCCGAAAGAAGATTACATAAAAATGAATGAGCTTTTTTGGAAAACCTTATTTTACAACAAATCTGTACAAGAAATGTATGACATCTTTTGTGAAAAATATGGGAAGATAGTAGATTGCTGCATACCTGTCACCAAAGTCGGTGTAATTCATGCAAGAGAGAAATGATTCGATAATGAGTGTAAAAGAGCTAAGGAGTGGAGAGACAAATGCTGGATCAAGGTATAGGAGGAGAAAAAACATAAATGCCTGGCAAACTTACAAACGTGCAAGAAATGATTACCTAAGTAAAAGAAGACAGGCAGAGAGAGACTATGAGAGGGACATCACCAGGAAGGCTAAAGAAAATCCCAAGCTTTTCCACAGCTTTATCAGAGGAAAACTGAAGGTAAAAGAACAGGTTTTAAGGCTAAAGTGAGCGGATGGAAACATCACTGAGACGGATGAAGAGATCTGCAAAGAATTGAACAAGGAGTTTCAGTCAGTATTTACAGTAGAAAATATCCCACCCCCTCAGATTGCAGAGATAGAAGCTCAAGGGCCAGTATTAGAGAACATCAACCTTACAGCCACAGAGGTATGCAAAGCGCTGATGGAGTTAGATGTTCATAAAGCTACGGGTCCTGATGATATATCCCCTCATGTACTTAAAAAATGCACATACTCTATATTAGTGGCACTAAGTATCATATTTAAAAAGTCACTGGAGTCAGGGGAGATTCCAAGATGCTGGAAACAAGCAAATGTGATACCTATATTCAAAAAGGGAAGGAGGGATACGGCTCTGAACTATAGACCAGTTTCCTTGACCAGCATAGTTTGCAATGTTATGGAGAGACAACTAAGAAAACATATCTCTCTTCACTTGGAATCCTTCAACTTTTTGTCAGTGAGGCAACATGGCTTCAGAGAAGGCAGATCAACAGTTACAAACTTATTAGAATTTTATGATGAGGTAAGCCGAATCTTACAGGAAAGAGAGGGCTGGGCAGATTGCATATTCCTAGACTTCCAGAAAGCATTTGACTCTGTCCCACATAGGTGGAAATGTCTTGAAATGGATAAAAACTTACTTAGATGGAAGGGAACAGAGGGTTAGAGTAAGACACTCAGTGTCTGAATGGAGAAGAGTTAGTAGTGGAGTTCCACAGGGTTTAGTTTTATTGCCAATTTTGTTCCTTGTATATGTAAATGACCTACCAGAGTCTGTAAATTCATTCAAGAATATGTTTGCAGATGATGCAAAGATTGTGAAGAAAGTAGGAAACGAGAACAATGGTAGAGAACTTCAGGAGGATCTAAATAGTCTGCATGAGTGATTAGAAAAGTGGCTAATGAAGTTCAATACTTCAAAATGTAAGGTAATGAGAATGGGTACAAGTGCAAGAAGGCCCAAGCTTGACTACTCGGTGACTGGAGTACAACTTCAAGAGACTGAAAATGAGAGAGATCTAGGAATAAAGATACTGGCAGATTTGTTTTCAGAAATGCATATAAATGGCATAGTAAGGGCAGCATATGCATTCTTATCAAATGTAAGGGTAGCCTTCAGGCACATGGACAAGGAAATGTTCAGAAATATTTATGTAAGCTATGTGAGGCCAAAACTCGAATATGCAGCCCCCTTTTGGAATCCGCACTTGAAAAAGCACATAGCTAAGCTTGAAAAAGTTCAAAGACATGCCACGAAACTGGTGCCAGAAATACGCAATCTCAGTTATGATGAGAGGCTGAGGGAATTAGACTTACCATCACTCGAAGCTAGAAGATTGAGGGGGGATATGGTGACAGTCTTTAAATTCCTTCATGGTTATGATAGAGTGGATAGGGATCGATATTTTGATATGGCTGGCTCTACAACTAGAGGTCATAGTTTGAAGCTTTGTAAGAAAACTTCTTTGCAGGATGTAAGGAAATACTTTGTCAGTGTAAGAGTAGTTGATAATTGGAATTGGCTAAGTGAGGAGGTAGTTAATGCTATCTCAATCCATAGTTTTAAGGACAGGTATGATAAGTATCACTAAGTATAAAATGGAATCGATCAGGAGACGGGAAGATACGAGCTTTGGGCTCTTTCCCGTAAGCACAATTAGGTAATCACATACATACATACATACATAAATATATATATATATATATATATATATATATATATATATATATA
>JAXCGZ010003996.1:57500-60000 GCA_037179515.1 Halocaridina rubra
TCCTGCCAAAAAGTTTATTTACGAAGTTTAAAACTAAAACCTCTAGTTCTAGAGCCATCCATACCAAAACAGCGTGTGTGAGTGTGTGATTACCTAATTGTAGATTACCTAATTGTGCTTACAGGAAAGAGCCCAAAGCTCGTATCTTCCTGTGTGTGTGTGTGTGTGTGTGTGTGCATGTGTGACACACACACATACACACACACACACACAGGAAGATACGAGCTTTGGGCTCTTTCCCGTAAACAAAATTAGGTAATCACACACAGGTATGATAAGTATCACTAAGTAGAAAATGGAACAGATCAGGAGACGGGAAGATACGAGCTCTGGGCTCTTTCCCGTAAACACAATCAGGTAATCACAATTAGGTAATCACACACACACACACACACACACACACACACACACACACACACACACACACACACACACACACACACAGAAAGAGAGAGAGAGAGAGAGAGAGAGAGCATCAAAGGGCACCTTCCATGTCACTCTTTACCTCTCCTTCTACTATTCTAAACAATCCTTTAACTCCTTTTCTCCATTCTCCTCACATATTTCCCTACCCCCTATTTTCTCCTCATCCATTCTATATTCTTTCCTATGTCAAAGAGAATACACGAGATGAGAAGAAGAAGATCACGAGATGGGTGTTTGTTTCATATTCTTTTAGGGAATTGCAAGGGTAGATCTTTAATTCCCTATGGTGGGTCCTCGAGGTATATATATAATATATATATATATATATATATATATATATATATATATATATATATATATATATATATATATATATATATATATATATATATATATATATATATATATATAAAAGATAGGACTCCTGTCCTATCTTACTCATGTATGATCATCTCTGAAGAACTACTGGGAATCCTTTGTCGTTGCCCTTGATATTTCTAAGGCTTTTGACAGAGTCTGGTACAAGGCTCTGTTGGCCAAACTCCCTGCTTATAGCTTTACCCCTTTTCTCTGTTCTCTGATTTTCAGTTTTCTTTCTTGCCATTTTATATCTGTGGTTGTTGATGGTGCAACACCCAACTCACTCCCTATTACCAGTGAAGTTTCACGGAGCTCAGTTCTTTCACCTAATCTGTTTCTTTTCTACATCAGCGATCTTCTACAGTCGTCATCCGCTTCTCTTCTTCATGCCTTTACATATGATTCTACCCTTCATATTTCTTTTGCCTTTACTTCACAACTTTCATCTGCTACTCGTAATCAGTCTCGTAGCACTCTTTCTTATACTCTCAAATATTTTTACATCTGCATTTTAATTAAAATCCTTACCCACTATCCATTACATCTTGGCTTATCAATTATAATTTCACGTTATCTGAGCTATAAAATTAAGAATTAGGCTATCAAGTATATGAATCTTTATCAGAGCTGACGGAATTATAAGTTCATTCATGAAATCCCTACAATGCACTATAACTTGTTTGCAATCCCATACACAACATCTTAATAATTGTTTCATAGATTTGTAGTTAGGAGTAAATTTATTTTGTTATGAAATTTAATGTTAGAAATTAGCCCACCTTTCAATTCATATCAAAGCTATCAGAATTAAAATGCTAATTCTAATATTTTTGTACAATTTACTGAAATATATTTTTAAAATTTCACACACTTAGGCTGGAAGTAATGCTTTTATATAATTTGCCTTTAGTAAAATTTAATATTAAGAAATATCTTATTGTAATATTTAAATGGTATCAGTACAAGTAAAATTAAGATGGACATTCAAATAATTCCGTAGAATATACAGTAATACACACGATATATATCTCACCCGATCATTTAAGTATCAAAGTATATATTTATTATTCTGTATACATATATATTTATTATTCTGTAGGTATTATTCTAATATGTATTAGAATGACAGAATTATGAAATTCATTTAAATAATTGAACATGAACATATTTACCATGAAGAAGGTTGGCACATGGTACACCAGCCCGTTGTGATACCACAGCTGAAGGTCTTGGATTTATATAGGACTGACCAGGTCAGCTTTGATGATAAGTTTTTTTATGCCTACATCTACACAGAATATTCTTTCATGTTCGTTACACATCTCTTTTTATCCCCTCACATCTGTAGAGTCACAACACTCCGTCTCTGTTTCTTTTTGCCTTATGAGGACAATTTCTTTTGCCCGTCCTGGTATCACACTCATAAATTTTATTTATTTATTTTTTTTAAGAGTGTGACACCGGGACAGGCAGAAACTGCCCTCATCAATAAAGGCCCGGGCACGAGAAAATACCAAGACGAAGGATAAGAAAAAGGTTAAGGGCAAGGCAGAGATGAGGTAATGACACACAAAGGAAAACGACAGACGGAAAAAAACAAAGTACAGAGGACCCAGACTCTCAACATACATCATAGACTTGGATGTAATGAGTTTGACTATACTTTAATTCGTAAGAGAATTAACAGAGGATAAAACATGATAACAGCTGACAA
>JAXCGZ010003996.1:65000-72500 GCA_037179515.1 Halocaridina rubra
GAATTGCAGTATTAGAGAAGAGCCACTAAATGACCGAATTAAGGAATCTGCCTTATGAAGAAAGATGCATGAGACTGGGAATTGCAATATTAGAGAAGAGCCACTAATAGAATGAATTACGGAATCTGCCTTATGCAGAAAGATGCAAGAGACTGGGAATTGCAGTATTAGAGAAGAGCCACTAAAAGACCGAATTACGGACTCTGCTTATGCAGAAAGATGCAAGAGACTGGGAATTGCACTATTAGAGAAGAGCCACTAAAAGACCGAATTACGGAATCTGCCTTATGCAGAAAGTTGCATGAGACTGGGAATTGCAATATTAGAGAAAAGGGACTAAAAGACCGAATTACGGAATCTGCCTTATGCAGAAATATGCAAGAGACTGGGGATTACAATATTAGAGAAGAGCCTCTAAAAGACTGAATTACGGAATCTGCATTATGCAGAAAGATGTAAGAGACTGGGAATTGCAATATTAGAAAAGAGCCACTAAAAGACCGAATCACAGAATCTGCCTTATGCAGAAAGATGCAAGAGACTGGGAATTGCAATATTAGACAAGAGCCACTAAAAGACCGAATTACAGAATCTGCATTATGCAGAAAGATGCAAGAGACTGGGAATTGCAATATTAGATAGGAACCACTAAAAGACCGAATTACGGAATCTACCTTATGAAGAAAGATGCAAGAGACTGGGAATTGCAATATTAGAGAAGAGCCACTAAAATACCAAATTATGGAATGTGCCTTATGCAGAAAGATACCAGAGACTAGGAATTGCAATATTAGAGAAGAGCCACTAAAAGACCGAATTAGAAAATCTGCATTATGTAGAAAGATGCAAGAGACTGGGAATTGCAATATTAGAGAAGAGCCACTAAAAGACCGAATTACGAAATCTGCCTTATGCAGAAAGATGCAAGAGACTGGGAATTGCAATATTAGAGAAGAGCCACTAAAAGACGAATTACGGAATCTGCCTTATGCAGAAAGATGCAAGAGACTGGGAATTGCAATATTAGAGAAGAGCCAAACAAAGAACAAATTACGGAATCTTCCTTATGCAGAAAGATGCAAGAGACTGGGAATTGCAATATTAGGGAAGAGAAACTAAAAGACCGAATTACGGAATCTGCCTTATGCAGAAAGATCAAAGAGACTGGGAATTTCAGTATTAGAGAAGAGCCACTAAAAGACCGAATTACGGAATCTGCCTTATGCAGAAAGATGCAAGAGACTGGGAATTGCAGTATTAGAGAAGAGCCACTAAAAGACCGAATTACGGAATCTGCCTTATGCAGAAAGATGCAAGAGACTGGGAATTGCAGTATTAGAGAAGAGCCACTAAAAGACCGAATTACGGAATCTGCCTTATGCAGAAAGATGCATGAGACTGGGAATTGCAATATTAGAGAAGAGCCACTAAAAGACACAATTACGGAATCTGCCTTATGCAGAAATATGCAAGAGTCTGGGGATTACAATATTAGAGAAGAGCCACTAAAGGACTGAAATACGGTATCTGCATTAGGCAGAAAGATGCAAGAGACTGGGAATTGCAATATTAGAAAAGAGCCACTAAAAGACCGAATCACAGAATCTGCCTTATGCAGAAAGATGCAAGAGACTGGGAATTGCAATATTAGAAAAGAGCCACTAAGAGACCGAATTACAGAATCTGCATTATGCAGAAAGATGCAAGAGATTGGGCATTGCAATATTAGATGAGAACCACTAAAAGACCCAATTACGGAATCTGCCTTATGCAGAAAGATGCAAGAGACTGGGAATTGCAATATTAGAGAAGAGCCACTAAAAGACCGAATTACGGAATCTGCTTTATGCAGAAAGATGCAAGAGACTGGGAATTGCAATATTAGAGAAGAGCCACTAAAAGACTGAATTAGAAAATCTGCATTATGTAGAAAGATGCAAGAGACTGGGAACTGCAATATTAGAGAAGAGCCACTAAAAGACCAAGTTACGGAATCAGCCTTATGCAGAAAGATGCAAGAGACTGGGAATTGCAATATTAGAGAAAGGGGACTAAAAGACCGAATTACGGAATCTGCCTTATGCAGAAAGATTCAAGAGAATGGGAATTGCAATATTAGAGAAGAGCCACTAAAAGAACGAATTACGGAATCTGCCTTATGCAGAAATATGCAAGAGACTGGGGATTACAATATTAGAGAAGAGCCTCTAAAAGACTGAATTACAGAATCTGCATTATGCAGAAAGATGCAAGAGACTGGGAATTGCAATATTAGAGAAGAGCCACTAATAGAATGAATTACGGAATCTGCCTTATGCAGAAAGATGCATGAGACTGGGAATTGCAGTATTAAAGAAGAGCCACTAGAAGACCGAATAACGGAATCTGCCTTATGCAGAAAGATGCATGAGACTGGGAATTACAATATTAGAGAAAAGCCACTAAAGGACCTAATTACAGAATCTGCCTTATGCAGAAATATGCAAGAGAATGGGGGTTACAATATTAGAGAAGAGCCTCTAAAAGACTGAATTACAGAATCTGCATTATGCAGAAAGATGCAAGAGACTGGGAATTGCAACATTAGAAAAGAGCCACTAAAAGACCGAATCACAGAATCTGCCTTATGCAGAAAGATGCAAGAGATTGGGAATTGAAATATTAGACAAGAGCCACTAAAAGACCGAATTACAGAATCTGGATTATGCAGAAAGATGCAAGAGACTGGGAATTGCAATATTGAGCCACTAGACCGAACGCAGCTAGAGAAGCGCACGCGACATTACGCAATCTGCCTTATGCAGAAAGATGCAAGAGACTGGGAATTGCAATATTAGAGAAGAGCCACTAAAAGACCGAATTACGGAATCTGCCTTATGCAGAAAGATGCAAGAGACTGGGAATTGCAATATTAGAGAAGCGCCACTAAAAGAACGAATTACGGAATCTGCCTTATGCAGAAAGATGCAAGAGACTGGGAATTGCAATATTAGAGAAGAGCCACTAAAAGAACGAATTACAGAATCTGCCTTATGCAGAAAGATGCAAGAGACTGGGAATTGCAATATTAGAGAAGAGCCACTAAAAGACCGAATTACTGAATCTGCCTTATGCAGAAAGATGCTAGAGACTGGGAATTGCAGTATTAGAGAAGAGCCACTAAAAGACCGAATTACGGAATCTGCTGTATGCAGAAATGATGCAAGAGACTGGGAATTGCAGTATTAGAGAAGAGCCACTAAAAGATCGAATTACGGAATCTGCCTTATGCAGAAAGATGAAGAGACTGGGAATTGCAGTATTAGGGAAGAGCCACTAAAAGACCGAATTACAGAATCTGCATTATGCAGAAAGATGCAAGAGACTGGGAATTGCAATATTAGAGAAGAACCACTAAAAGACCCAATTACGGAATCTGCCTTATGCAGAAATATGCAAGAGACTGGGGATTACAATATTAGAGAAGAGCCTCATTATGCAGAAAGATGCAAGAGACTGGGAATTGCAATATTAGAAAAGAGCCACTAAATGACCGAATCACAGAATCGGCCTTATGCAGAACGATGCAAGAGACTGGGAATTGCAATATTAGACAAGAGCCACTAAAAGACCGAATTACAGAATCTGCATTATGCAGAAAGATGCATGAGACTGGGCATTGCAATATTAGATAAGAACCACTAAAAGACCGAATTACGCAATCTGCCTTATGCAGAAAGATGCAAGAGACTGGGAATTGCAATATTAGAGAAGAGCCACTAAAAGACCGAATTACGGAATGTGCCTTATGCAGAAAGATGCAAGAGACTGGGAATTGCAATATTAGAGAAGAGCCACTAAGAGACCAAATTAGGAAATCTGCATTATGTAGAAAGATGCAAGAGACTGGGAATTGCAATATTAGAGAAGAGCCACTAAAAGACCAAGTTACGGAATCTGCCTTATGCAGAAAGATGCAAGAGACTGGGAATTGCAATATTAGAGAAGAGCCACTAAAAGACCGAATTACGGAATCTGCCTTATGCAGAAAGATTCAAGAGACTGGGAATTGCAATATTAGAGAAGCGCCACTAAAAGAACGAATTACGGAATCTGCCTTATGCAGAAAGATGCAAGAGACTGGAAACTGCAATATTTAAGAAGAGCCACTAAAAGACCGAATTACGGAATCTACCTTATGCAGAAATATGCAAGAGACTTTGAATTGCAATATTAGAGAGAGCCACTAAAAGACTGAATTACGGTACCTGCATTGTGCAGAAAGATGCAAGAGACTGGGAATTGCAATATTAGAGAAGAACCACTAAAAGACCGAATTATGGAATCTGCCTTATGCAGAAAGATGCAAGAGACTGGGAATTGCAAAATTAGAGAAGAGCATCTAAAAGACCGAATTGCAGAATCTGCATTATGCAGAAAGATGCAAGAGACTGGGAATTGCAATATTAGAGAAGAGCCACTAAAAGACCGAATTACGGAATCTGCCTTATGCAGAAAGATGCAAGAGACTGGGAATTGCAATATTAGAGAAGAGCCACTAAAAGACCGAATTACGGAATCTGCCTTATGCAGAAAGATGCAAGAGACTGGGAATTGCAATATTAGAGAAGAGCCACTAAAAGATCGAATTACGGAATCTACATTATGTAGAAAGATGCAAGAGACTGGGAATTGCAATATTAGAGAAGAGCCACTTAAAGACCGCATTACGGAATCTGCCTTATGCAGAAAGATGCAAGAGACTGGGAATTGCAATATTAGAGAAGAGCCACTAAAAGACCGAATTACTGAATCTGCCTTATGCAGAAAGATGCTAGAGACTGGGAATTGCAGTATTAGAGAAGAGCCACTAAAAGACCGAATTACGGAATCTGCTGTATGCAGAAAGATGCAAGAGACTGGGAATTGCAGTATTAGAGAAGAGCCACTAAAAGATCGAATTACGGAATCTGCCTTATGCAGAAAGATGAAGAGACTGGGAATTGCAGTATTAGGGAAGAGCCACTAAAAGACCGAATTACAGAATCTGCATTATGCAGAAAGATGCAAGAGACTGGGAATTGCAATATTAGAGAAGAACCACTAAAAGACCCAATTACGGAATCTGCCTTATGCAGAAATATGCAAGAGACTGGGGATTACAATATTAGAGAAGAGCCTCATTATGCAGAAAGATGCAAGAGACTGGGAATTGCAATATTAGAAAAGAGCCACTAAATGACCGAATCACAGAATCGGCCTTATGCAGAACGATGCAAGAGACTGGGAATTGCAATATTAGACAAGAGCCACTAAAAGACCGAATTACAGAATCTGCTTATGCAGAAAGATGCATGAGACTGGGCATTGCAATATTAGATAAGAACCACTAAAAGACCGAATTACGCAATCTGCCTTATGCAGAAAGATGCAAGAGACTGGGAATTGCAATATTAGAGAAGAGCCACTAAAAGACCGAATTACGGAATGTGCCTTATGCAGAAAGATGCAAGAGACTGGGAATTGCAATATTAGAGAAGAGCCACTAAGAGACCAAATTAGGAAATCTGCATTATGTAGAAAGATGCAAGAGACTGGGAATTGCAATATTAGAGAAGAGCCACTAAAAGACCAAGTTACGGAATCTGCCTTATGCAGAAAGATGCAAGAGACTGGGAATTGCAATATTAGAGAAGAGCCACTAAAAGACCGAATTACGGAATCTGCCTTATGCAGAAAGATTCAAGAGACTGGGAATTGCAATATTAGAGAAGCGCCACTAAAAGAACGAATTACGGAATCTGCCTTATGCAGAAAGATGCAAGAGACTGGAAACTGCAATATTTAAGAAGAGCCACTAAAAGACCGAATTACGGAATCTACCTTATGCAGAAATATGCAAGAGACTTTGAATTGCAATATTAGAGAGAGCCACTAAAAGACTGAATTACGGTACCTGCATTGTGCAGAAAGATGCAAGAGACTGGGAATTGCAATATTAGAGAAGAACCACTAAAAGACCGAATTATGGAATCTGCCTTATGCAGAAAGATGCAAGAGACTGGGAATTGCAAAATTAGAGAAGAGCATCTAAAAGACCGAATTGCAGAATCTGCATTATGCAGAAAGATGCAAGAGACTGGGAATTGCAATATTAGAGAAGAGCCACTAAAAGACCGAATTACGGAATCTGCCTTATGCAGAAAGATGCAAGAGACTGGGAATTGCAATATTAGAGAAGAGCCACTAAAAGACCGAATTACGGAATCTGCCTTATGCAGAAAGATGCAAGAGACTGGGAATTGCAATATTAGAGAAGAGCCACTAAAAGATCGAATTACGGAATCTACATTATGTAGAAAGATGCAAGAGACTGGGAATTGCAATATTAGAGAAGAGCCACTTAAAGACCGCATTATGGAATCTGCCTTATGCAGAAAGATGCAAGAGACTGGGAATTACAATATTTGAGAAGAGGCACTAAAAGACCGAATTACGGAATCTGCCTTATGCAGAAAGATGCAAGAGAGTGGGAATTGCAATATTAGAGAAGAGCCACTAACAGACCGAATTACGGAATATGCCTTATGCAGAAAGATGCAAGAGACTGGGAATTGCAATATTAGAGAAGAGCCACTAAATGACCGACTTACGGAATCTGCATTATGCAGAAAGATGCAAGAGACTGGGAATTGCAGTATTAGAGAAGAGCCACTAAATGACCGCATTACGGAATCTGCCTTATGCAGAAAGATGCAAGAGACCGGGAATTGCAATATTAGAGGAGAAAGAGTAAAGAAGGGACATGATGGAAATGTAATGAAACGACAAGAACATAATGTTGATATAATATATCAGGAAAACCAAAATGCAACAAAGGGGTTGTAATTGTACAATTTCTTAAAGAGTAGTAAAGAGTTGGAACAGTCTGCCAAAACACATTATAAATACTATAACAGTAAATGACTTGAATAATATTATATATTAAGAATAAGATGAATGAATAGATTTAAAATTTAAATGATAGTGAGTGGAGACAAACAAAAAGCTCTACATTAGTGCGTAACACCTATCGCAAAACTCAACTTATAATTTCATTTTAGAAGTTATGGTACATGTACATGCACATACACACACAAAAACACATACGTGCTTTTGGAAGGTAAATGAGAATAAATGTTCGTCCTACCAATCAGACTTACCTTAAATTTCAAAAGAATTTCTATGCAATATTAAATACGATAATAATGGGGGGGGGGGATCGGTATCTCAGTGGTAAAGCACGCGAGTTACGAAGTGACAAACTCGTATGACAGCGCTAGGAAGGGTATCCACCCCTCATTCCCCTTCCTAAAGCAGATGTTGGGGAAAAAAGCATCTGCGTAGACACACTTTCACCAACAACTTAGCTGCAAAGAATATGTGAGTTTATTACAATGAAATAAGAAATAATAGTAATTACTACTATATCAATTCACGGTAATGGGCAGAAGACTAATAACCTTCGCATACACACAAAGT
>JAXCGZ010003996.1:82500-90000 GCA_037179515.1 Halocaridina rubra
TCTGACCAGGAACTTTTCCGTTCTATAGGCCAACTGAAATAGCCCATCCCCCAAGAGGAGGGACCTCTCTTTGAACCTGAAGGCAATTGGCAGAAGTAGATTTAGCGACACGCCCTGCCCTTTGGGGTATTTCAAGCATCCCCATGGCAGCCAGAAAGCAGTCAGAGAGCGACAGTTAGTCAGAATAGTACCAGGGGCACGAATAGATCTTAGATTTTGATAGTCATAGGGTGGGGGGCATTGAGGCGTCGAAGATGTTGTACTCCAGAATAAACTAAGATAAAGGAACCACTGCTTGTCCATTCTTACCTTGCGCCCTTCTGGTACTAATATTAACTTAGTGAGAAGAATTCATCACGACAACTGGTGACACGAGGTGGAATGGTAATCAACCTCACGTCAAACTGGTGGCAGCGCAGTACGGATCAGACGCCTGGAAAACATACGAAGAGACTCTCATATCAGAAGAATCCAGTGCGAAGAAAAGAAAATAAGAATGGCAAACGCAGAAATCCAGCATCTCCCAATTCAAGAAATGAGTGACGAGGCAAAACACCGGAGAATTCTCGAACTGGAGGAGCACGTGCGGCGCCTACAAACTCCTGCCGATGCCGCTCCGTCGAGAAGGAACTTGGTCAACGCCGGCAGAGAAACCGACGCCTCAAACATCGACGAACAGCCTGCCGGTCCGAGCCCCGTGGTGACACAGGGAACGCAGCAGGACAAGCCCCCACCGCGTGCCCTGGTTGTAAAGGCGCCTCGAGTCAAAAATTCACCTTTGTACCTCGACGGCGCAAATGTAAAAGACCTCGAATGTCCGTCCATAATTCCCGCGGCCGACTTCCTGAAATACTTGGGTCTGCGGATGAGAAGTGACGAGTGGTCAAACAGAAAATATTATGAAACTTTTAAGGAACTATTCCTAAGATATTTCTTAGTAAACCGAAGTGTGACCGGGGTATTGAGTGAAAATGCCCATTACAAGAAATATAAGTTGCCGGATCCGACCACGAAGATGGCGATTCATCGATTTTACTCGAGAGAAGAAGGAGAACCCCCTCCTTCCTTGCCTTCTGCCGTGAAGTCCTTCAGGATCACCTCCTTAAAATAGCTAAGTACTTGTGATCTGTATCCAGTGAGTAATGGGACAATTAGTAAAAGAAATTGAGGTCGGTGGACGCCGCCATTTTATCTTGTAGTTATGCTTTGACTCAGTCAACCCGCCTATGAGGGGTGTGGCGCCTAATAAGTTAATAAAAGTAGAATTTCTGTACCCATTACTAACATGGATAATTTGTACTAATAGCTATAAGCAGTAATAAACTCCATTTTTTTTTATAATTTGAGTAATATAAAGTAATTGCGTTTAAAGGGTGTTCCATTTATTTGTATTAATGCCTAAATTGAATTATAAGAACGCGAATGTATTGATTTTAATTGAAAATTTAATATACGTGCAATCACTATTACAGTATATTAATTTCTTAAGCGTAAGAATTATAGTGAGAAATATACTTGCATCTGCTTTTAAGTTTTTCATAGACCACGTGTGATTTCCGAGAAAGGAATGCGGAAGTGACCAATCGATCTCCCAACCTCGTTATTATAAATATTTAGTAATTGTACTGATCTTTGATATTTAAAGTACGTGTAAAGTCATTTTTATATTAATCTCTTAAAGTGTAATATTTTGGAGTGAGAAAAGGAAGACATAAATGACAGATCGTTCTTTTTGTGTTATTATGATGAAGAAATTAATATTATGATACGTGTGTGGCATTTCTTTTGGAAGAATAAGAAATTTTGTGATATTGTTTGGAGATGAGTTTTTTAAATTTTGCGCTACGCAGGCGAAAGTAAAAGTAATTTTGAGTGAATTTGTGCTGTCCTGGAATAGGGGAGGTTTTTCAGTGTCACCCAAACGTAGCTTCAAGGGAGTAGAATGTTTGTTTGTTAGAATGGGACCTAGGACTGGTGAGGCAGTCATGTGACCGCACGGCCCAACCGAGATTTCACCTTTACACTTCTTCAGAGTGGTAGGAGAAGGGAAACCAACGTTGTAAATAAAAGGGAATGCAAGTTTGAAAGGGATGCAGCGAGTGAGGCAGAGAATGAGTATGAATGACTGGGGGTATAATGGGGGGTTGCTCTAGGGGGTGAAATCGCGGAAAGCACCGTTAGGAAGCATGATTGAGGGAGTCAGCGAGGATTGTTCCCCTGCTCCACCGGGTCCTTCTGCATGCCATATCAGAGTATTTTATGGGAGGTGATGCGCTGTGGCAATATCTATTGAGGGATATTTTTGAGAAAATGATTCTCCACCTGCCCAGATAGAGTTGAGATGCCAAGTTTGTTTTATTTTTGTTTCGTCCCCTACTCCGCTAATGAGATTATTATTCGATTTCCGAGAGTTCCAAGATAGATATTACGTGATAAAGGACGTGAATCTATGAATGATTCTTTATTTTCTTTGCTAGCTGCAGTATATACATTATTTGTCTGAAGAGATATGTTAGATTGATAAAATAAAACTTTGCGAGTTTTAGCCATGATAATGTTTATCAAAATTATTTCAGCTTGGTCATAAAGAAAGAGTGTGAGCTGACACGAAATGACAAGAATGTCACCCAGCCGTTTCCCGTATTTGAGATAGTAGAAGAATATATATATATATATATATATATATATATATATATATATATATATATATATATATATATATATATATATATATATATATATATATATTTTCTGTTTTAATTGTTCATGTACAACGCCTTACGAGATTATGAAACTTAAGCAAAATGCATTCTTTATTGTTACGAATGAAATATACTTTTTGTTTTTATTATTGCATACACAGACAGACTTTTTATATTTTTTCAGATTCCCGTTTTTTATATATAATTCTTTTTGTATTGAAGAAATCTTTAAAAATCTTAATCCCTTGGATATAATATAATTAAAGAGTTTTGGAAAAGAGTACCTAGAGATAATTATGGTTAATCCCTATCATTGTCATGAATTTAAGATTACAATTGATCCAATTAAGATAATTGAGATTCTCCGAGATTATATGTTGAGTTTTAAATTTAGAATTAATGATACTTGAGTCCTTTTAAGACGCGTGTTAAGAAAAAGATATTTGTACTTTAGTTGATAGTAGTAGAGATATTGTCACATATGATTTTAATCTTTGGCTTAGTTTTCTCAGAGAATGTTGCCTTATAGAGAGTGTGTGCTTCGACTCAACCCTCTGATCTATAGCAAGAAAAGGATTGTCATTATAGACAAGGATGTGTATGCTATTACAGTAAAGTCCTTTGCTATTAAACAGAAAGGAATGGATTTATGCTTCGATGTTTCTGCAGTTGTACACTAAATTATTTGTTTTTTGTTTTTTTTCTTTCTAGATGTTAGAAAATGATTGCAGTTGCGCACTGTCCCTTTGTACAGTAGGGCAGGAAGTTAAGTCATAAAGAAGTGCCCTACAAGCGAAAATTATGTTTTTTTTTTAAGAAAAAATCTCTCTCTCTCTACTCTGAGACAGACAGATGCTTCTTCCGATGCTACGAGAATGTTTTCGTCATTGATTCTTTTTTTGTTTTTTTTCCAGCGAAGCTAGGCGATACTTTTGCCTACATTTCATTGCAGTTGATAAATTGTTGCATGCTGTTATTGCATAAATACTGATAAGACATCGGTAGTACCGACATTTGCATAAATATTTTTGCCACATTTGGGAAGGGATTTCTGGGGTACAGATGTGGGTAGTTAATCCAGCAGGTCAGGTCGCAGGTAGCGAATTACCCCGAAATTTTAGTACCACATGCCAAGGATTATCACAAGATAAGATCAATACATTAAATTCTCTCACAGGAAAGAACAGCAGTCCGTCAGTTAATATAAATTTGCATGAGGAATATAACAATTTTGTCATGACTCTTAAGAATAGTCAGAGAGACTATATTCCCATGAAACATTGCAGATCAAGAAAAAATGACCCTAAATGGATGAACAATAGAATAAAGAATCTTATAGGTATTAAAAGAGGAATATACAGGAAACTAAAAAGAGGTGAAGAGCAGGTGAGGCAGCAATATATGCAGTTAAACAGGGAAGTTAAAAAGATAGCTAGAGAGTCGAAAAGAAAATACGAAGTTATAATAGCAGGAGAAGCTAAAGAAAATCCTAAAGGGTTTTATCAACATTATCAAACAAAATTTAAGGAAAAAGTCGGACCAATTGAAGTAGTCAATGGCCATATCACAGATGACGATAAAGTGATGTGTACATGTTTAAATGATTATTTCTTATCTATATTTACCAATGAAAACTTGGAAAATATTCCGGAAGTAGAATCCATTTACAGAGACAGTCCCGATAAAATACTTAGTTCAATAAATATTACGAGAGAGGAGGTAATAAAAGAAATAGATAAATTAAAGGCTCATAAATCTCCGGGACCTGATGGAATATATGCTAGAATATTAAAGGAATGCAAGGAAGAGCTTAGTTGTCCACTAACTGCATTATTTAATAATTCAATAAAATTAGGATCGGTACCCATGGAGTGGAAATTGGCAGATGTGGTACCAATATTTAAAAAAGGAGAACGAGTTAAAAAGAATAATTATAGGCCGGTAAGTTTAACGTCAACAGTGGGTAAGATTCTAGAATCCATAATTGCAAATAAAATAAGGGCACATCTAGAATTACACAGACTGATAAAACTTTCACAACACGGGTTTCTTAAGGGTTTTTCGTGCCTTACAAA
The DNA here is from genome assembly GCA_037179515.1 of Halocaridina rubra. Lineage (NCBI taxonomy): Eukaryota > Metazoa > Arthropoda > Malacostraca > Decapoda > Atyidae > Halocaridina > Halocaridina rubra. The sequence goes on from JAXCGZ010003996.1 coordinate 87,278, forward strand.
CTTACTGTCTTTTTATTCAGAAGTTTACGAGGCAGTAGATTGTGGCAAAGAATATGATACAATATATCTAGATTTTAGCAAAGCTTTTGATAGAGTTCCTCACAAAAGATTAGTTAAAAAGCTGGAAGCTCATGGTATAGGAGGAGCTGTTCTCAGATGGATCAAACAATGGTTAAAAGACAGAAAACAGAGGGTTTGCATAAATGGAGAGAAATCAGAGTGGGGCTCGGTTACTAACGGGGTACCACAAGGCTCAGTACTGGGTCCCCTATTATTCATCGTATAAATTCGCAGACGACACTAAAATAGGTAGAACTATAAATGGAAAAGAAGACATTCATGCTTTACAGGAAGATCTAAATAGATTATCTGAATGGTCGGACAAATGGCAAATGGAATTTAATGTTGAAAAATGTAAAGTAGTTAAAATGGGTACTATAAAAGACAATACTAGTTATAAGCTAAATAACCATGAAATCATGAGTTCTCAGTGTGAAAGGGATTTGGGAGTTCTTGTGAGTAGTAGTCTTAAGCCAAGAGAGCAATGCACAGCAGTCAGAAATAAAGCAAACAGAATTTTAGGATTTATCTCAAGAAGCGTTAGCAATAGGACGGAAGAAGTTATTTTGCAGCTCTATCTTGCATTAGTTAGGCCCCATTTAGATTATGCTGTGCAATTCTGGTCACCCTATTATAGAATGGAAATTGAATCCTTGGAGAGAGTGCAGCGAAGAATGACCAAGATGATACACAATATCAGAAATCTACCATATGAGGACAGATTAAAAAAACTTAATCTACATTCTCTAGAGAGGCGAAGAGTTAGGGGGGATATGATTGAAGTGTATAAATGGTTTAAAGGGATTAACAAGGGAGATATTAATAAAGTTTTAAAAATTCATGATCAAACCAGAACTCGTAATAATGGATTTAAGCTTGATAAATTTAGGTTCAGAAGGGAAATTGGTAAAAATTGGTTTGGTAATAGAGTAGCTATTGCATGGAACAAGCTTCCTAGTAGGATAGTAAATGCCAATACCTTAGACACCTTCAAATGTAGATTAGATAGACATATGACAGAGGTAGGGTGGGTATGAATAGGTTAGTGCTTATTAGAAAAATCATAAAAAGAAAAATAGAATAAATAAGTAGAGTAGAATAGAATAGGTTAGACATGCTGAAAATACAATTCAAAAATGGAGCTGCCTCGTGTGTGCCAGTAGGCATGTTGCAGTGTCCTCTATTCTTATGTTCTTATGTTCTTAACTGTTTAGAGAATAGATAAAACTCCCATTGACAAATTGGGGAGCCCGAAAGTTGCCACTTATGCTCTATATATATACATATACTATGACAGCAGGAATTTGAATAGTAAAAGAGACTGTGTTAGAATGAGCATTACTATGAACTATAAGTACAGAACTCTGTTCTTACTTCTGAATGCCAGTCTCCGTTGTATATATATGGCTATTCCTGATTTAGTATTTTTTTTTTTATTATTCTTATTTTGATCATGATTATTAGTAATGTTATGTATCAGTTTCTCAGCTAAGTCCTAAGTATCTTGGAATAATAATCTAGTTGTGTAGACACATACCTTCCATTAACACCCTATTTCTAGGCAGCCCCGACCTGCAAGTTCTAAAAGTCTTTAGATTTTGTTCTCTCTCAAACAAGTCCCTGTTTCCCATTGAATAGAGATTGCAAGCACTTGCAGTTGCAGGGGAGGCAAAGTATGGCCATTGTTGGTACCCTGAAGTCATAGGGAACCTTTCTTACAACTGTAGTAGTGACATAGGTTCAAATTTTCATCCCGAGGTCTGCTTCGAAGGTACGTGTGGTTTGCAGTACTGAAGAGAAATCGCTGTGACGTTGCAGGTCTCCTACAGGGGGGTCTTGGTAAAGATCGGCCCGAGGGTAGGACGAAAAAGCCAGGCTGGAGGGATTTGGAAGATGCATCGATCGCTTCCTCTTTGTCTTGCCTATCTTAGAAAGAAGATAATATGTGGTAGTGTACGAACCTGGGCCTGCAGTGAAGACGGCGGGGGAGTGAAAAGGCGAGGTCAACTTGGAAACCATTTTATAATGCCTAGCAAAAATTTCATGAGCAAGGGTTGGAAACACAAGTCTTTTTAAAACATCTTAATAACACCTTAGAAGCCACGTAAATGAATTGATGAGATCCCCAGAAAGAATCCCCATGCATGTCCTAGCTTCAGGAAGAGCGAAAGGAAGGGTATTTAAAATCCCTTATTAGTTGTTGAAAAAAACAACCCACGTATTAGAACTGAGAAAACGGGAAAGAAAAGGTCCCCACCGTCTTTGACCAATGTGCTAAAAGACCATTTCTTTTTTTATTTGTTTTACTAGCTTTAAGATAATTTTAAGCGAAAACTCAGAGACTCCTTTAAATATAGTTTTTGAATAAGTGCCATTGATAAATTGTATGATTTGCACCAATAGTAATAAGTTGTCTTCTGCCTAAATAATATCATTGTTTTGCTTATATCTTATCATCGTTTTGCTTTAGCATTATCATTGTTTGAATCATGATTTAATCTTTGTGTTCATTAAGTTCTCATATCAGTTTGTCTCTGAATAGTAATTGCATATGGAAATGATGAATGTTTTTTGGCTTTTCACATCGTAACAAATATTTTGTTGCAGGAGTAGTTTTTAAGGCCTAATTTTAAGACAAATCAGTGCCCCATAGTAACGATAGG
>JAXCGZ010003996.1:95000-103988 GCA_037179515.1 Halocaridina rubra
TAGACTAGCAAAGCTTAGGTGAGCTTGGATTAAATTTGGTAATTTTTTACAAGTGAACCAGTCTCAATTTGGAAGTACAACATGTTTTTCCTATGATATTTTTTGTTTTTTAATAAATTTCATCATGAAAATCGTCGGAAAATATTTGCTAACCTAACTCAACCAAATCTAACCTAAAATATAGTAATTTATGATTGATTTCAAGGTCACATTAGTTCAAAAACATTTAAAATTGCAGGTAAAATTAATTTCCCCATGGTTACTAGAGTGTTTTAATAAATTTGACCTTGAAAACCATCAGAAAATATTTGCTTACCTAATTTAACCAAACCTAAGCTAATAACAGTTTAAGACAGACATCATGGTCACATTCATTCAAAAACATCAAAAGCCATAGGATAAATTTCGTAAATTACTATTTTTAGGTTAGATAAGCATACATTTTCTAATGGTATGCATAGGAATATGAAAATTTTCACCTCCAATTTGAGAAAAGTCCAAATATAAGAATTCCCTTTGGATTTGGGTAGATTGAGTGAACTTTAGGCTGGATAGGTTAGCTCACATTCGATTAGGGTAGGTTAGCTCAGATAAGGGTAAGTTAGGATAAGCAAGGATAGCATAAATTAGATTGTTACAGTGGAATAGGTTAGGTAAGGTGAGTCTACAAAGATCACTATATTCAAAGAACCAGAATTACCAATAGAAGATACTGAGTATCTGCTGTTTAGTTGGAAGCTTTGGGCAGTAAAGCTTTACTTTCCCACCAGAAATGAGAAATGACATTACATGACAGTGACATATATCTGAAACTGAAAGAGCTCATATCAGTTTTCCAATGAATCTCAGCTGTTGTTAAATTTAACAAACTACTCAATTTCATGGGACTGTGCTCTTAACTAGGGGCATGAAAGTGAACCTTACACATTTTTACACAAAAGTGTACTGCACGGTATTTTCTTTGTATATGCCCTTTACCGTTAAACCAATGACTGGCTGCATTATCTGCCCCGGCCCCTTTACCCTCATCTTGCAAGACTGAACTGTATCCTTTTTTTTTTTTAATCTGCTTTTACTTTCGTCTTTGTCAGCTAGAAAAAGTTGATCTTTTGACAGTACAGCATTCGATTTTCCGACGTCCTGGGGTAATGAGGAAATATTTTTCTAACGGTAAATGGCAAACTGTTCACAAGCAATGTTTCCCAATCTCAAAACCAGTCAGCACTCCTTTGCATACTGGTGCTAAATTACCTGAACGGACAGAAGCCGTACGGCACCTACGAAACTAGTATATTTTGATTTTGTTTGGTAAATTATTACAAGTGTGCCTGTCTCAATTTTCTTATGCTTTCAGGTGTTTTGAATGAGTGACCTAAAAAGCTTATGGAATATGTATGTTAACTTAACCTAAAAGATGATAATTTACATTCTTCCTGTACTTTTTGAAGTTTTTGAGTAAATGTGACCTAGAAAACTAGCAAAGTACTATTTTTAGGTTGGGTTAGGCTACAATAGCAAAATTTTTCGAAGGGTTTCATGGCCATATTCATTGAAAACTTTTCAGAACCAACAAAAAATCTGGCATATTTTTACAATTGTACCTGTCTCAAAATGGGGATGGAATATATAATTTTCCGATGGTTTCCGACGTGTTTTGAATGCCTATGGCCACTCGCAAATTCTCAATAGTAAACGAACACATTTCTCACCAAATTGTTACTGAGTTGATCTTAATCGAATACTGCAACTTATGGAATAAATACCTTGAACTATTCTTTAAAAAATATTCCTTACAGAGAGAGAGAATTCCTCCGGACATGGCATCCACCCCGCCAACCAAGACGCAGGATTGAGTCACTGTAAAACAAAAACAAAAAAAACAAAAACAAAAATATATATATATATATATATATATATATATATATATATATATATATATATATATATATATATATATATATATATATATATATATATATATATATATATATATATATATATATATATATATATATATATATGAACACCTACAGTTTAGCGGGGCATACCAATGTTCAAAACCTACCATTAGATGGCGATAGGCTCTGACTAGAGAATTGGCGCATGAACACACAACAAAAATGGCGACAATAGGCATACCAAGCAATATTTTACTAACCTAACTGAAAATACTTACCTAACCTCTTAGCCAGGGGGGCATCGCCCCACTGGGACCCCCCATTTTACTATCCTAACTAAAAATACTTACCTAACCTACAGTCGAACTAATTACCTGAGTGGAGGGATGAGGTCGTTGAGCGGCATGCCCCGCAAAACTGTAAACTACCCTCTAAATATATATATATATATATATATATATATATATATATATATATATATATATATATATATATATATATATATATATATATATATATATGTATGTATGTGATTACCTAATTGTGATTACCTAATTGTGTTTACGGGAAAGAGCCCAAAGCTCGTATCTTCCCGTCTCCTCATCGGTTCCATTTTATACTTAGTGATACTTATCATACCTGTCCTTAAAACTATGGATTGAGATAGCATTAACTACCTCCTCGCTTAGCCAATTCCAATTATCAACTACTCTTTCACTGAAAAAGTATTTCCTCTCATCATAACTGAGATTGCGTATTTCTGGCACCAGTTTCGTGGCATGTCTTTGAACTTTTTCAAGCTTAGCTATGTGCTTTTTCAAGTGCGGATTCCAAAAGGGGGCTGCATATTCGAGTTTTGGCCTCACATAGGTTACATAAATATTTCTGAACATTTCCTTGTCCATGTGCCTGAAGGCTACCCTTACATTTGATAAGAGTGCATATGCTGCCCTTACTATGCCATTTATATGTATTTCTGGAGACAAATCTGCCAGTATGTTTACTCTTAGATCTCTCTCATTTTCTGTCTCTTGAAGTTGTACTCCAGCCACCGAGTAGTCAAGCTTGGGCCTTCTTGCACTTGTACCCATTCTCATTACCTTACATTTTGAAGTATTGAATTTCATTAGCCACTTTTCTGACCACTCATGCAGATTATTTAGATCCTCCTGAAGTTCTCTACCATTGTTCTCGTTTTTTACTTTCTTCACAATCTTTGCATCATCTGCAAACATATTCATGAATGAATTTACAGACTCTGGTAGGTCATTTACATATACAAGGAACAAAAGTGGCCCTAAAACTGAACCCTGTGGAACTCCACTACTAACTCTTCTCCATTCAGACACTGAGTGTCTTACTCTAACCCTCTGTTCCCTTCCTTCTAAGTAAGTTTTTATCCATTCCAAAACATTTCCACCTATTCTAGCCATTGAGTGCAGCTTCCTAATAAGTCTCCCATCTGGAACAGTGTCAAACGCTTTCTGGAAGTCTAGGAATATGCAATCTGCCCAGCCCTCTCTTTCCTGTAAGATTTGGCTTACCTCATCATAAAATTCTAATAAGTTTGTTACTGTTGATCTACCTTCTCTGAAGCCATGTTGCCTCACTGACAAAAAGTTGAAGGATTCCAAGTGAAGAGAGATATGTTTCCTTAGTAGTTTCTCCATAAGTTTGCAAACTATGCTGGTCAAGGAAACTGGTCTATAGTTCAGAGCCGTATCCCTCCTTCCCTTTTTGAAGATAGGTATCACATTTGCTTGTTTCCAGCATCTTGGAATCTCCCCCGACTCCAGTGACTCCTTAAATATGATACTTAGTGCCACTGATATTGTGTTTGCGCATTTTTTAAGCACATGAGGGGATATGTCATCAGGACCTGTAGCTTTATGAACATCTAAATCCATCAGCGCTTTGCATACCTCTGTGGCTGTAAGGTTGATGTTCTCTAATACCGGCCCTTGAGCTTCTATCACTGCAATCTGAGGGGGTGGGGTATTTTCTACTGTAAATACTGACTGAAACTCCTTGTTCAATTCTTTGCAGATCTCTTCATCCGTCTCAGTGATGCTTCCATCCACTCTCTTATATGTATGTATGTATGTATGTAGTATGTATGTATGTATGTATATATATATATATATATATATATATATATATATATATATATATATATATATATATATATATATATATATATATATATATATATATATATATATATATATATATATATATATATATATATATATATATATATATATATATTGTGTGTGTGTGTGTCTCTGTGATTACCTAATTGTGATTACCTAATTGTGTTTACGAGAAAGAGCCCAAAGCTCGTATCTTCCCGTCTCCTCATCGGTTCCATTTTATACTTAGTGATACTTATCATACCTGTCCTTAAAACTATGGATTGAGATAGCATTAACTACCTCCTCGCTTAGCCAATTCCAATTATCAACTACTCTTACACTGAAAAAGTATTTTCTTACATCCTGCAAAGAAGTTTTCTTACCAAGCTTCAAACTATGACCTCTAGTTCTAGAGCCAGCCATGTCAAAATATCGATCCCTATCCACTCTATCATAACCATGAAGGAATTTAAAGACTGTCACCATATCCCCCCTTACTCTTCTAGCTTCGAGTGATGGTAAGTCTAATTCCCTCAGCCTCTCATCATAACTGAGATTGCGTATTTCTGGCACCAGTTTCGTGGCATGTATTTGAACTTTTTCAAGCTTAGCTATGTGCTTTTTCAAGTGAGGATTCCAAAAGGGGGCTGCATATTCGAGTTTTGGCCTCACATAGGTTACATAAAAATTTCTGAACATTTCCTTGTCCATGTGCCTAAAGGCTACCCTTACATTTGATAAGAATGCATATGCTGCCCTTACTATGCCATTTATATGCATTTCTGGAGACAAATCTGCCAGTATGTTTACTCCTAGATCTCTCTCATTTTCTGTCTCTTGAAGTTGTACTCCAGCCACCGAGTAGTCTAGCTTGGGCCTTCTTGCACTTGTACCCATTCTCATTACCTTACATTTTGAAGTATTGAATTTCATTAGCCACTTTTCTGACCACCCATGCAGATTATTTAGATCCTCCTGAAGTTGTCTACCATTGTTCTCGTTTTTTACTTTCTTCACAATCTTTGCATCATCTGCAAACATATTCATGAATGAATTTACAGACTCTGGTAGGTCATTTACATATACAAGGAACAAAAGTGGCCCTAAAACTGAACCCTGTGGAACTCCACTACTAACTCTTCTCCATTCAGACACTGAGTGTCTTACTCTAACCCTCTGTTCACTTCCTTCTAAGTCAGTTTTTATCCATTCCAAAACATTTCCACCTATTCTAGCTATTGATTGCAGCTTCCTAATAAGTCTCCCATCTGGAACAGTGTCAAACGCTTTCTGGAAGTCTAGGAATATGCAATCTGCCCAGCCCTCTCTTTCCTGTAAGATTTGGCTTACCTCATCATAAAATTCTAATAAGTTTGTTACTGTTGATCTACCTTCTCTGAAGCCATGTTGCCTCACTGACAAAAAGTTGAAGGATTCCAAGTGAAGAGAGCTATGTTTCCTTAGTAGTTTCTCCATAACTTTGCAAACTATGCTGGTCAAGGAAACTGGTCTATAGTTCAGAGCCGTATCCCTCCTTCCCTTTTTGAAGATAGGTATCACATTTGCTTGTTTCCAGCATCTTGGAATCTCCCCTGACTCCAGTGACTTTTTAAATACGATACTTAGTGCCACTGATATTGTGTTTGCGCATTTTTTAAGCACATGAGGGGATATGTCATCAGGACATGTAGCTTTATGAACATTTAAATCCATCAGTGCTTTGCATACCTCTGTGGCTGTAAGGTTGATGTTCTCTAATACCGGCCCTTGAGCTTCTATCACTGCAATCTGAGGGGGTGGGGTATTTTCTACTGTAAATACTGACTGAAACTCCTTGTTCAATTCTTTGCAGATCTCTTCATCCATCTCAGTGATGCTTCCATCCTTCTCTCTTTAGCCTTAAAACCTGTTCTTTTACCTTCAGTTTTCCTCTGATAAAGCTGTGGAAAAGCTTGGGATTTTCTTTAGCCTTCCTGGTGATGTCCCTCTCATAGTCTCTCTCTGCCTCTCTCCTTTTACTTAGGTAGTCATTTCTTGCTCTTTTGTAGGTTTGCCAGGCATTTATGTTTTTTCACCTCCTATACCTTTTCCAGCATTTGTCTCTCCACTCCTTAGCTCTTTTACACCCATTATCGAACCATTTCTCTCTGGCATGAATTACACCTACTTTGGTGACAGGTATGCAGCAATCTACTATCTTCCCATATTTCTCACAAAAGATGCCATACATTTCTTGTACAGATTTGTTGTAAAATAAGGTTCTCCAGTCAAGAACTGCAAAAAGCTCATTCATTTTGATGTAATCTCCTTTCGGATAGTTCCTCCTCATGTCCTCAGTGCCTCTACTCTCAGGAAGAATATCTTCAATGATATGCTCCATCAACAACACACAGTGGTCACTCTTTCCAATTGGTGGTTCATACTCAATTTTTTCAATATCCAACACATTATCTGTGAACACTAGATCAAGTAGTGATGGCTCATCCCCGCCCCTGGCCCTTGTTGGTTCCATTACATGTTGGTGTAGGAAATTCCCTTGTACGCAATCTAGGAATCTTGCCCCGAATGAGTCCTCACCACTGTGTGGGTCAAGATTTATCCAATCTATCTCTTTATGATTAAAGTCTCCCATAATCAAAATCCTACATTTTTTTCCCGTCCCATGTTAACAACTGAGTTTATGACTTCAATAGTACCTATATGACTTTCCTCATAAACTTCAAGCCAATTTTGGTTCCCTGGTGAGTTGTATACAACAGTTATTATAATGCTTTCTGACCCAGTATTTATGCGAGCAACAATAAATTCCTTGAACTCACTTTCTATAGCCAAGTTTATTTCTTCAACTTGAATCCTTTCACTTATGAGCAGTGCTATCCCTCCACCAGTCCTCTCAGATCTTTCAACCCTTAGTATTCTGAAGCCCTTAGGAAAAACTGTGACACTGTTTATGTCCTCACTCAACTTAGTCTCTGTAATTGCTACTATATCTGCCTTACTGTTGTGAATCCTATCTTTTAATTCTACTGCCTTACCAGCTAATCCATCAGCAATTGTGTATAACAATCTTAATGAGGCCCCATCCCCTGATATTCTGTCATTATCTTCTTTATCTCCCCTTTGTCTGGAAGAACTCTGAAATGAAAATTTTTCTTCTCTTCTTCATTTCTTTCATCATTTAACCTTCTTGCCTCTTGCAACAAGTTTTTGATCTCTCCCATCTCTTCCTGTGTTCTGTATCATCTAATGAACACTTCTTTGAATTCTTGAAGGTCTTTTAGACTTTTTTTTCTCAACCATATTTCCCTACATGTTTCCCCTCTCTCAAAGGTTACTTTTGTTGGTCTCGGCTTTCCTTCCCTCGAATATTTACCTAGTTGGTGTATGTTTACAGGACCACATACTACTCCAAGCTTTCTTATCAGGTCTACAACCCTAGCTTTATTTTCTTCAAGTCTCCCCTGCCATGTTGGCTCCTGGGATTCGCTTATGCCTGAGATTACCACTGTCTTCTCCTTATCAAGTGCCTGTCTGATGAGTGGGTTTGCCCTTTCCATCACAACGTCTTTCATTTTTTCGATTACTGTCTCTTTATAGTCAACTGTTTGTATGTTTTCCAGTGCCACCACCTTTACAGCCTCTTTTACTGCCACATTCCCCTTTAGTGCATCAGCAAAGGAAGTTTTCATGGCATCATTTTCCATATTCAGCTCCTGGAACTCTTTTCTGAACTGTACAATGTTTTCCTTAATCTGGACATTCCAAGCAGCAATCTCGTCTCTCTCAGAAGAGCGCAGTGAACTAACATCTAATTCCTTTAGGTTGTCATTCAGCTGTTTGTTTTTATCTTCTTGTTTAGAAATTCTAGATTCTAGTCGACTCTTTTCCCCTTCCAGCTTCTTTATTCTTTTTTTTAGTTCCTTTCTCTCCTGCCCTTGTGCTTTATTTGCTTCCTCCAAAGATCTTATTTGTTCTCTGAGTGTTTCATTCTCTTTCATTTCTCCATCCATATTCCGAATTTTTTCATCAAGGCTTATAACCATTTCCTCTAAATTCTTGATTTTCTGTTTAAGTCTCCTAATGGCTCCCCCTCCTACCGACCCATGGATGGGAGAGGTTTGGGACAGAGATGGCGTCATTTTTATGTTCTCCCTCTCACAGAATATAGAAAGAAGAAGAGAAAGAGGAAAAAAAAGAGAAAAACTTTTAATTAAGCTTCACACAGAATTTTTATATCTCCATATAAGTGCTAGTTAGTGACTCAGTCTATCTCTTTTCTGGTAACACACATCTTAACTTAAAAACTTGACCATGGTAATTTAAGGATAAAAAGAAAAAGAAAAAAATGCTACAAAACAAAAGTCAAACCTGAAGGAAAATTCGAATTTGTGTCTGAGGAGGCACCCACCTGTTTCTGCTATATATTCTTCCTAACTGATAAACTCACTTGCTAACCAAGATATGTTATCACAGGATTAGACTTTACATTTAACTCAATATTTATACAAAGTAAAAAAATTAAAAATAAAATAGTAAAAGAGAAAGCTAAAAGAAAAGCAAAAAAATGAAGAAAATAAGACAGCTGTAATATATTGTTTCCTCGGAAATCACTATTTTTTGTGCTGGGCTCGAAAGTAGTAGGCAGCGGTGGGTATTTAAAGAACCTAATATAACTAAACTAACCTTAACTAATTTAACCTATCCCATATAACCTTACCTAACTCAAATTTGAAACCTTACGTACTTTAAAAGGGTGAATTTTGGTGTTTGTAGTGCAGTAGCAATGATTTCTCTGGTAGGCTATGAAAAGGGTGCATGTAGCAACTCGTAATATATATATATATATATATATATATATATATATATATATATATATATATATATATATATATATATATATATATATATATATATATATATATATATGTAGTCGCCGTGGCTCAACCGGTAGTGTC
>JAXCGZ010003997.1:0-7500 GCA_037179515.1 Halocaridina rubra
GACAGGGAGTTGAACCTAGAACTTATAATTACTAAGTCAAGGCGCTACCAACTACACACCACAGAAGGTATAAAAGGAATCCAACCTTATAGCTTATATCTGCTATACTTTGGAATGAACGCATTCTATCTGAATGCCACTATGTTCATATTACAGATTCCCCAACCTCACTCGTGGCTTCATGTTCGCATTTAATTCAATTCCCAATCTCATTCGGGTCATACAATACTCAAATAAGCACATTACATATGTGAAAACATGAATCATTTTTTACCCCGACCGGGACTCGAACCTAGGACTTATAATTACTAAGTCAAGGCGCTACCAACTACACACCACAGAAGGTATAAAAGGAATCCAACCTTATAGCTTATATCTGCTATACTTTGGAATGAACGCATTCTATCTGAATGCCACTATGTTCATATTACAGATTCCCCAACCTCACTCGTGGCTTCATGTTCGCATTTAATTCAATTCCCAATCTCATTCGGGTCATACAATACTCAAATAAGCACATTACATATGTGAAAACATGAATCATTTTTTACCCCGACCGGGACTCGAACCTAGGACTTATAATTACTAAGTCAAGGCGCTACCAACTACACACCACAGAAGGTATAAAAGGAATCCAACCTTATAGCTTATATCTGCTATACTTTGGAATGAACGCATTCTATCTGAATGCCACTATGTTCATATTACAGATTCCCCAACCTCACTCGTGGCTTCATGTTCGCATTTAATTTAATTCCCAATCTCATTCGGGTCATACAATACTCAAATAAGCACATTACATATGTGAAAACATGAATCATTTTTTACCCCGACTGGGACTCGAACATAGGAATTATAATTACTAAGTCGAGGCGCTACCAACTATACACCATGGAAGGTATAAAAGGAATCCAACCTTATATCTTTTATCTGCTATACTTTGGAATGAATGCATTCTTTCTGAATGCCACTATGTTCATATTACAGATTCCCAAACCTTACTCGTGGCTTCATGTTCGCATTTAATTCAATTCCCAATCTCATTTGGGTCATACAATTCTCAAATAAGCACATTACATATGTGAAAACATGAATAATTTTTTACCCCGACCGGGACTCGAACCTAGGACTTATAATTACTAAGTCAAGGCGCTACCAACTACACACCACAGAAGGTTAAAAGGAATCCAACCTTATAGCTTATATCTGCTATACTTTGGAATGAACGCATTCTATCTGATTGCCACTATGTTCATATTACAGATTCCCCAACCTCACTCGTGGCTTCGTGTTCGCATTTAATTCAATTCCCAATCTCATTCGGGTCATACAATACTCAAATAAGCACATTACATATGTGAAAACATGAATCATTTTTTACCCCGACCGGGACTCGAACCTAGGAATTATGAATACTAAGTCAAGGCGCTACCAACTACACACCACAGAAGGTATAAAAGGAATCCAACCTTATAGCTTATATCTGCTATACTTTGGAATGAACGCATTCTATCTGAATGCCGCTATGTTTATATTACAAATTCCCTAACCTCACTCGCGGCTTCATGTTCGCATTTAATTCAATTCCCAATCTCATTCGGGTTATACAATACGCAAATAAGTACATTACATATGTGAAAACATGAATCACTTTTTACCCCGAAAGGGACTCGAACCTAGGACTTATAATTACTAGGTCAATGCGCTACCAACTATACACCACACAAGGTATAAAAGGAATCCAACCTTATAGCTTATATCTGCTATACTTTGGAATGAACGCATTCTGTCTGAATGCCACTATGTTCATATTATAGATTCCCCAACCTCACTCGTGGCTTCATGTTCGCATTTAATTCAATTCCCAATCTCATTCGGGTCATACAATATTCAAATAAGCACATTATATATGTGAAAACATGAATCATTTTTTTACCCCGACCGGGACTCGAACCTAGGACTTATGATTACTAAGTCGAGGCGCTACCAACTACACACCACACTAGGTATAAAAGGAATCCAACCTTATAGCTTATATCTGCTATACTTTGGAATGAACGCATTCTATCTGAATGCCACTATGTTCATATTACAGATTCCCCAACCTCACTCCTAGCTTCATGTTCGCATTTAATTCAATTCAAAATCTCATTCGGGTCATACAATGCTCAAATAAGCACATTACATATGTGAAAACATGAATCATTTTTTACCCCGACCGGGACTCGAACTAGGACTTATAATTACAAAGTCAAGGCGCTACCAACTACACACCACAGAAGGTATAAAAGGAATCCAACCTTATAGCTTATATCTGCTATACTTTGGAATGAACGCATTCTATCTGAATGCCACTATGTTCATATTACAGATTCCCCAACCTCACTCGTGGCTTCATGTTCGCATTTAATTTAATTCCCAATCTCATTCGGGTCATACAATACTCAAATAAGCACATTACATATGTGAAAACATGAATCATTTTTTACCCCGACCGGGACTCGAACCTAGGACTTATAATTACTAAGTCAAGGCGCTACCAACTACACACCACAGAAGGTATAAAAGGAATCCAACCTTATATCTTATATCTGCTATACTTTGGAATGAACGCATTCTTTCTGAATGCCACTATGTTCATATTACAGATTCCCAAACCTCACTCGTGGCTTCATGTTCGCATTTAATTCAATTCCCAATCTCATTTGGGTCATACAATACTCAAATAAGCACATTACATATGTGAAAACATGAATCATTTTTTACCCCGACCGGGACTCGAACCTAGGACTTATAATTACTAAGTCAAGGTGCTACCAATTACACACCAAAGAAGGTTAAAAGGAATCCAACCTTATAGTTTATATCTGCTGTACTTTGTAATGAACGCATTCTATCTGATTGCCACTATGTTCATATTACAGATTCCCCAACCTCACTCGTGGCTTCATGTTCGCATTTAATTCAATTCAAAATCTCATTCGGGTCATACAATACTCAAATAAGCACATTACATATGTGAAAACATGAATCATTTTTTTACCCCGACCGGGACTCGAACCTAGGACTTATGATTACTAAGTCGAGGCGCTACCAACTACACACCACACAAGGTATAAAAGGAATCCAACCTTATAGCTTATATCTGCTATACTTTGGAATGAACGCATTCTATCTGAATGCCACTATGTTCATATTACAGATTCCCCAACCTCACTCCTGGCTTCATGTTCGCATTTAATTCAATTCAAAATCTCATTCGGGTCATACAATACTCAAATAAGCACATTACATATGTGAAAACATGAATCATTTTTTTACCCCGACCTGGACTCGAACCTATGAATTATAATTACTAAGTCAAAGCGCTACCAACTACACACCACAGAAGGTATAAAAGGAATCCAACCTTATAGCTTATATCTGCTATACTTTGGAATGAACGCATTCTATCTGAATGCCGCTATGTTTATATTACAGATTCCCCATCCTCACTCTTGGCTTCATGTTCGCATTTAATTCAATTCCCAATCTCATTCGGGTTATACAATACGCAAATAAGCACATTACAAATGTGAAAACATGAATCATTTTTTACCCCGACCGGGACTCGAACCTAGGACTTATAATTACTAAGTCAAGGCGCTACCAACTACACACCACACAAGGTATAAAAGGAATCCAACCTTATAGCTTATATCTGCTATACTTTGGAATGAACGCATTCTTTCTGAATGCCACTATGTTCATATTACAGATTCCCAAACCTCACTCGTGGCTTCATGTTCGCATTTAATTCAATTCCCAATCTCATTTGGGTCATACAATACTCAAATAAGCACATTACATATGTGAAAACATGAATCATTTTTTACCCCGACCGGGACTCGAACCTAGGACTTATAATTACTAAGTCAAGGTGCTACCAATTACACACCAAAGAAGGTTAAAAGGAATCCAACCTTATAGTTTATATCTGCTGTACTTTGTAATGAACGCATTCTATCTGATTGCCACTATGTTCATATTACAGATTCCCCAACCTCACTCGTGGCTTCATGTTCGCATTTAATTCAATTCAAAATCTCATTCGGGTCATACAATACTCAAATAAGCACATTACATATGTGAAAACATGAATCATTTTTTTACCCCGACCGGGACTCGAACCTAGGACTTATGATTACTAAGTCGAGGCGCTACCAACTACACACCACACAAGGTATAAAAGGAATCCAACCTTATAGCTTATATCTGCTATACTTTGGAATGAACGCATTCTATCTGAATGCCACTATGTTCATATTACAGATTCCCCAACCTCACTCCTGGCTTCATGTTCGCATTTAATTCAATTCAAAATCTCATTCGGGTCATACAATACTCAAATAAGCACATTACATATGTGAAAACATGAATCATTTTTTTACCCCGACCTGGACTCGAACCTAGGAATTATAATTACTAAGTCAAAGCGCTACCAACTACACACCACAGAAGGTATAAAAGGAATCCAACCTTATAGCTTATATCTGCTATACTTTGGAATGAACGCATTCTATCTGAATGCCGCTATGTTTATATTACAGATTCCCCATCCTCACTCTTGGCTTCATGTTCGCATTTAATTCAATTCCCAATCTCATTCGGGTTATGACAATACGCAAATAAGCACATTACAAATGTGAAAACATGAATCATTTTTTACCCCGACCGGGACTCGAACCTAGGACTTATAATTACTAAGTCAAGGCGCTACCAACTACACACCACACAAGGTATAAAAGGAATCCAACCTTATAGCTTATATCTGCTATACTTTGGAATGAACGCATTCTATCTGAATGCCACTATGTTCATATTACAGATTCCCCAACCTCACTCGTGGCTTCATGTTCGCATTTAATTCAATTCCCAATCTCATTCGGGTCATACAATACTCAAATAAGCACATTACATATGTGAAAACATGAATCATTTTTTACCCCGACCAGGACTCGAACCTAGGACTTATAATTACTCAGTTCGAATGCGTGCAGTCCTAAGTATAGCAGATATAAGCTATAAGGTTGCGTTCCTTTTATACCTTGCTGTGGTGTAGTGGTAGCGCCTTGACTTAGTAATCATAAGTCCTAGGTTCGAGTCCCGGTCGGGGATAAAAAATGATTCAAAGTTTTCACATATGTAATGTGCTTATTTGATAATTTCATGGCCCGAATGAGATTGGGAATTGAATTAAATGCTAAAATGAAGCCACGAGTGAGGTTGGGGAATCTGTAATATGAACATAGTGGCATTCAGTTAGAATGCGGTCATTCCTAAGTATAGCAGATATAAGCTATAAGGTTAGGTTCCTTTTAACCTTCTGTGGTGTAGTGGTAGCGCCTTGACTTAGTAATCATAAGTCCTAGGTTCGAGTCCCGGTCGGGGTAAAAAATGATTCATATATATATATATATATATATATATATATATATATATATATATATATATATATTTATATATATATATATATATATATATATATATATATATATATATATATATATATATATATATATATGAGTCTATATCACGAAAAACACGTGGATATTATGAATATGTTAATGGATATGGCTACCTAAGGAATTTGAAAGAAATTTTGAGATCCATAGTACTTTCAAGTTTATTACTTATCTTCAGAGGAATCTGATTTGTACAAACGAATGAGGCTAATTTCCCTTTTTTCTCCTGTTTTCTGTATATATATATATATATATATATATATATATATATATATATATATATATATATATATATATATATATATATATATATATTGCTTCATTTGTTTGTACAAATCAGATACCTCTGAAGAGAAGTAATAAACTTGAAAATACTAAGGATTTCAACATTTCTTTAAATTTCGTTATTTATATATATATATATATATATATATATATATATATATATTTATATATATATATATATATATATATATATGTATGTATGTATGTATGTATGTATCCATGAAAGGCATCGGAGAAAACTGCTAAATATATGTAGGCCTTGAAGAAAGACCATGCATCAAATATATATATATATATATATATATATATATATATATATATATATATATATATATATATATATATATATATATATATATATATATATATATATATATATATATATATATATATATATATATACATATATATATATATATATATATATATATATATATATATATATATATATATATATATATATATATGTGTGTGTGTGTGTGTGTGTGTGTGTGTGTGTGTGTGTGTGTGTGTGTGTGATTACCTAATTGTGATTACCTAATTGTGTTTACGGGAAAGAGCCCAAAGCTCGTATCTTCCCGTCTCCTCATCGCTTCCATTTTATACTTAGTGATACTTATCATACCTGTCCTTAAAACTATGGATTGAGATAGCATTAACTACCTCCTCGCTTAGCCAATTCCAATTATCAACTACTCTTACACTGAAAAAGTATTTCCTTACATCCTGCGAAGAAGTTTTCTTACGAAGCTTCAAACTATGACCTCTAGTTCTAGAGCCAGCCATATCAAAATATCGATCCCTATCCACTCTATCTGTGATTACCTAATTGTGATTACCTAATTGTGTTTACGGGAAAGAGCCCAAAGCTCGTATCTTCCCGTCTCCTGATCGGTTCCATTTTTAGACTTAGTGATACTTATCATACCTGTCCTTAAAACTATGGATTGAGGTAGCATTAACTACCTCCTCGCTTAGCGAATTCCAATTATCAACTACTCTTACACTGAAAAAGTATTTCCTTACATCCTGCAAACAAGTTTTCTTCCGAAGCTTCAAACTATGACCTCTAGTTCTAGAGCCAGCCATATCGAAATATCGATCCCTATCCACTCTATCATAACCATGAAGGAATTTAAAGACTGTCACCATATCCCCCCTTACTCTTCTAGCTTCGAGTGATGGCAAGTCTAATTCCCTCAGCCTCTCATCATAACCGAGATTGCGTATTTCTGGCACCAGTTTCGTGGCATGTCTTTGAACTTTTTCAAGCTTAGCTATGTGCTTTTTCAAGTGCGGATTCCAAAAGGGGGCTGCATATTCGAGTTTTGGCCTCACATAGGTTACATAAATATTTCTGAACATTTCCTTGTCCATGTGCCTGAAGGCTACCCTTACATTTGATAAGAATGCATATGCTGCCCTTACTACGCCATTTATATGTATTTCTGGAGACAAATCTGCCAATATGTTTACTCCTAGATCTCTCTCATTTTCTGTCTCCTGAAGTTGTACTCCAGCCACCGAGTAGTCAAGCTTGGGCCTTCTTGCACTTGTACCCATTCTCATTACCTTACATTTTGAGGTATTGAATTTCATTAGCCACTTTTCTGACCACTCATGCAGATTATTTAGATCCTCCTGAAGTTCTCTACCATTGTTCTCGTTTTTTACTTTCTTCACAATCTTTGCATCATCTGCAAACATATTC
>JAXCGZ010003997.1:17500-22500 GCA_037179515.1 Halocaridina rubra
CATTTATATTTCAAAAGTGACAGGCACATTGAAACCTGTAAAACACTTATTTTTAATTACATATTGCATATTTTTCATCTAATGTCAAAACAAATCACAGAAATGTCGGATGAGATAGTGGACTCTCGGGACTTAATACTTGAAAGGAGATTTGAGAAATGGATGTAGAATGGACTCTCAAGAGGTTCTCCACTTTGTTTCAAATGGAAAAAAAAGGGAACTAGCTATAGCTGTGTCCTAAGTGACCAAAAAATAAATAAACAAGACTGTTCCTTTTATTGTTTCTGTTTCAGCATCATCAGCAGCAGTAACAAGTTTTCGAAGTCGTAGTCGAATTGTAGCAGCAGCAGTAGTAGTAGAAGTAGTAGTATTTGTAGTAGTAGATCTATTACATTCATATAGCATGCTGGACTACAATGAAAGTTCCAGCTCAGAAAGTTTTAAGATTTTTTTTTATATTAAATGTACTCTTGTTTGTTATAACAGTATTCAAACTATTAACCAAGAATTATCCTAAATATGCTGGAGGAATTTTGATCTTAACTACTTGTAAAAACCATAACAATGTAAGCATCTCTACAACGTCTAAACATCATGATCAGTATCTACAGTTTAAGTAACCTTCATTTTAACAACATTACAAGTAAAAGATACAATAGAGATAGGAAACGTAACGTACTCATATTTCCCATCCCCTTTTTCCAAATGAGAATAGAAAAAAATGACATTTCTCTATGAAACAGAGTTTTTATGTACAGTCGTATCGGAATCGGAATGAATTACATTTCGTAACCTCTCTCCTCTCCTGATGAAACAACTATACCCTCGTAAATGTCTTTACCAAAACATTTTTATCCCATGATATATTAGACTTGCCTATAAAAGCAACGGACACAGAAAAAGTGTACATACAGAAGTTAGTAACCACTGTCTGCTCAATACACGTAAGTCCCTTTTGTATGTAGAGCTAAAAAAATAAATAAAAAGATAAAAAGAGAGAGAGAGAGAGAGAGAGAGAGAGAGAGAGAGAGAGAGAGAGAGAGAGAGAGAGAGAGAGAGAGAGAGAGAGAGAGAGAGAGAGAGAGAGAGAGAGAGAGAGAGAGTATCCGTATTCTTTAAATGCAGCAGAGAAAATAAAGTGTAAAGATTTTGGATATGCAGCAAATACTAAAGAAAAATATGTTACACGGGAATGGATCGTAAATGCCATATATGTATTAATTCATTTTAAAAGGAATGGAAATTTCATATAGTAGTAAAATTATATTAACACAGACACTGACTGGTACTAACATTTTTTTACTTACGTCATTAATTTCAATGTAATTTCAAGACCGTAACATTCTCGAGTGAAAGTATAAACATCGTGAACTGTAACAGTGAAAATATTGCTTAAAAAAAAATATATATACCAATTTATATACCAAATTGATTTTAACGATTTGCATTTATTTTCTTCTTTCGTTTATTTCTGCATAAAGTAAACTATATTTCAAACATCGTAATTCATCAGAAGCGCTCGCTTAAGCTCGTAAATTTATCCATAAAGAATTTGTGATGCCATGAAAAAGCATCCACTTAAATATTTCAACCTCTCTTGACCTACATTTTTTTTTTTTTATCTTTGATAGCGGTATGAATTTTAAGCGCAATTTCGAGGCTATAGCTGTGACTATTTTATGTATATATTTAAGAATATTAGTGCGAGAGGGACATATTGCAAGCATGCTTGGAGAACCCATACGTCTTCCTCCTCCTCCCCTTTTCCTCCCCTTCCTCCCTCATCATCATAATCATCCCCTTCCTCCTCCTTCTTCTTCTTGTTCTTCTTCTTCTTCTTCTTCTTCTTCTTCTCCTTCTTCTTTTTCTTCTGATTATTATTATTATTATTATTATTATTATTATTATTATTATTATTATTATTATTATTATTATTCCTCCTCCTTCTCCTCCCCCTCCTTCTTCTTCTTGCTGTTGGTATTATACATATATATATATATATATATATATATATATATATATATATATATATATATAACCGTCTCTTATATATATATATATATATATATATATATATATATATATATATATATATATATATATATATATATATATATATATATATATATATATATATATATATAAAAGAGACGGCTATGTGTCACAAACTCCCTTTTCTATTAGAGGTACAGTGGTGATTGTTTTTGAAGGACTTATGTTTGCCACGTGAGACCCCTATCCTCAGTGAATATCCTTTTTAACCTCAAACCGTGGTGGGTCTCGAACCTATAGTCTGACGAAATAAAGTCACGCACGGTACGACCAGGCCACGGCGGCAACACACACACACATATACAACACACACTCACACACACACACACACACACACACACACACACACACACACACACACACACACACACACACACACACACACACACACACACACACACACACACACACACACATTCATTCATTCATTCATGAATATGTTTGCAGATGATGCAAAGATTGTGAAGAAAGTAAAAAACGAGAACAATGGTAGAGAACTTCAGGAGGATCTAATTAATCTGCATGAGTAGTCAGAAAAGTGGCTAATGAAATTCAATACTTCAAAATGTAAGCTAACGAGAATGGGTACAAGTGCAAGAAGGCCCAAGCTTGACTACTCGGTGGCTGGAGTACAACTTCAAGAGACAGAAAATGAGAGAGATCTGGGAGTAAACATACTGGCAGATTTGTCTCCAGAAATACATATAAATGGCATAGTAAGGGCAGCATATGCGTTCTTATCAAATGTAAGGGTAGCCTTCAGGCACATGGACAAGGAAATGTTCAGAAATATTTATGTAACCTATGTGAGGCCAAAACTCGAATATGCAGCCCCCTTTTGGAATCCGCACTTGAAAAAGCACATAGCTAAGCTTGAAAAAGTTCAAAAACATGCCACGAAACTGGTGCCAGAAATACGCAATCTCAGTTATGATGAGAGGCTGAGGGAATTAGACTTACCATCACTCGAAGCTAGAAGAGTGAGGGGGGATATGGTGACAGTCTTTAAATTCCTTCATAGTTATGATAGAGTGGATAGGGATCGATATTTTGATATGGCTGGCTCTAGAACTAGAGGTCATAGTTTGAAGCTTCGTAAAAAAACTTCTTTGCAGGATATAAGGAAATACTTTTTCAGTGTAAGAGTAGTTAATAATTGGAATTCGCTAAGCGAGGAGGTAGCTAATGCTATCTCAATCCATAGTTTTAAGGACAGGTATGATAAGTATCACTAAGTCTAAAATGGAACCGATGAGGAGACGGGAAGATACGAGCTTTGGGCTCTTTCCCGTAAACACATTTAGGTAATCACAATTAGGTAATCACACACACATCTTACAAGAAAGAGATGGCTGAGCAAATTTTATCTTTTAAGATTTCTAGAAGGCATTTGATACTGTCCCACATGAGTGACGTCAGAAGCTGCAAGTAAACACAAGAATAGGTGGAAATGAATTGGAATTGATAATAACTTACTTAGAAGGAAGGGGACAAATGGTCAGAGAGAAACAATCAGTATCTGATTGGAAAGGATTACTAGTGGGGTTCCACTTTTTATTCCTGTTATATGTATATGACCTACTGGAGTCTGTAAATTTGTGAATATGTTTGAAGATGATCCAAAGATTGTGAAAAATATAAATGACGAAATCATGGTAAAGAACTTCAGGAAGACCTAAATTATCTGCATGAGAAGGCAGAAAAGTGGCAAATAATACTCAATGCTTTAAAATGTAGTGAAAATGGGTTCAAGTGCAAGAAGGCCCAAGTTTGGGCACTAAGTAACAGGTGCAGAACTTCAAGGGATCAAGATTAAAGATATAGGCAGATATGCCTTCATTAATGCAGATAAATGGCATAGTAAGGGCTGCATATACTTTCTTAGCAAATTTAAGGGTAGCCTTCAGACAAATGGGAAAGGAAATGTTCAGAAATATATGTGTAACTTATTTGAGGCCAAAGCCTGAATATGCAGCCCCCTTTTGGAATCCGCACTTGAAAAAACATATAAATAAGCTGGAAAATTTTTAAAGACATGCTACAAAACTGGTGCTAGAAATTCGCAGTCTCTGTAATGATGACAGGATGAAGGAATTAGAATTACCATCACTCTAGGTAGAAAGAACAAGGGGGGATATGGTGATGGGTTTTAAATTCCGTCAGGGTTTTGACAGAGGGGATTAGGGATCGACATTTTGATACAGCTGGCTCTAGAACTAGACATCATGGTTTGACGCTTCGAAAGAAAACTTATTTGCAGGAAATAAGGAAGCATATTTTTTTAGTGTAAGAAAACCTGATGATTGGAATTTGCTAAGCGATGAAATAGTTAATGCTGACTGCATTCATAGTTTTAAGGGCAAATATGAAAGATATCATTGAGTATAAAAATGAATCCGACCAGGAGGCAGAGAGTTACGCCCAAAGGACTCTTTCCCATATGCAAAATTAGGTAAATACACACACACATACAGAAACCAACATACACATGTGATACATATCTTCAAAAATGAAAGAATGGATAGGGCTTTAAACTATAAACCTGTTTCTTTGACAGCATAGTTTGCAAAATTATGAAGAAACTACTAAGAAAACATATCTCTCTTCACTTGGAATCCTTCAACTTTTTGTCAGTGAGACAACATGGCTTCAGAGAAGGTATATCAGTAGTAACAACCTTATTATAAGTTATGATAAGGTAAGCCGAATCTTACAGGAAAGAGAGGGCTGGGCGGATTGCATATTCCTAGACCTGCAGAAGGCATATGATACGGTCCCAAACGGGAGACTTATTAAGAAGCTGCAAGCAATGGTGAAAATAGGTGGAATAGACAAAAACTTACTTAGAAGGAAGGGAATAAAGGACCAAAGGGAGACATTCATGGTCTGAATGGAGAAGGTTTAGTAGTGGAGTTCCACAGGGTTCAGTTTTAAGGCCACTATTGCAC
>JAXCGZ010003997.1:27500-35000 GCA_037179515.1 Halocaridina rubra
ACTTATCTAGTGAAAACTAAATTGAACCTACAGTTCACAGACAGTCAAATGAAAACTTACATTCTTCCAGTACATGTGTAAAAAGACACGTGAATTTACCAGAAAGCCACGACATGTATTTTGAATTCGTGCGATTTCGTAAGTAATCCACAACTGCCATATCTAAATCTCAAACTGGCAACAAACAAAACAAGAGAGAACCGAAACTTGAAATGCAATTCTGTCATTAGTCATTCACCTCCTTTTGCACAGAGACTGGTTCATAGTCAGCCCCTTTGGGAGAGATAAATGTTGCATTTTCTTTTTGGTAATCCTCCAGTGCGTTCTGAAACAGTCTTGATATACTTTTAATCGCGTTAGCATCATCCTGACATCAGTTGTCAATAAGACACTCGAAATATAGTCAAATTTTCATGCGAAAACCCTAGCTCTAATCTCGCAGTGTTGTTTTCCGTTAGTTGTGCGCATAAACGTTTTCTATAAACTCTCTTTGGCAACCCAAACCAATGCAAGATAAGAGAAAATTGTAAAGGGGATAACTAAACTACTCATGAAAGATAAACTACAACACAAAATGCACAGCACGTGATATTTTCTTCATTTCGCAGCCAAAACGCATCATTTAAATGGACTTTTATCTCTATTTTCAAAAAAGAATACACCCAAACCAGGTGTTGGCAGTGATCATACGTGAGTTTACTTTGCTAAAGTAATATATATATATATATATATATATATATATATATATATATATATATATATATATATATATATATATATATATATATATATATATATATATATATATATATATATATATATATATATATATATATATATATATATATATATATATATATATATATATATATATATATATATATATATATATATATATATAAATATATATATATATAATATATATATATATATATATATATATATATATATATATATATATATATATATATATATATATATATATATATATATATATATATATATATATATATATATATATATATATATATATATATATATATATATATATATATGCGTGTGTGTGTGTGTGTATATATATATATATATATATATATATATATATATATATATATATATATATATATATATATATATATATATATATATATACATATATATATATATATATATATATATATATATATATATATATATATATATATATATATATGTGTGTGTGTGTGTGTATATAAATATATATATATATATATATATATATATATATATATATATATATATATATATATATATATTATTTTTTATTGAAAAAAAATCGATTGAAATTTCTCATTATAAGTATATACTATATTATTTAGATCCTTAATTTCCTACACCAACATGTAATGGAACCAACGAGGGACAGGGGTGGGGATGAGCCATCACTACTTGATCTAGTATTCACAGATAATGTGTTGGATATTGAAAAAATTGAGTATGAACCACCTATTGGAGAGAGTGACCACTGTGTGTTGTTGATGAAGTATATCATTGAAGATATTCCGCCTGCGAGTAGAGGCACTGAGGACATGAGGAGGAACTATCCGAAAGGAGATTACATCAAAATGAATGAGCTTTTTGCAGTTATTGACTGGAGGACCTTATTTTACAACAAATCTGTACAAGAAATGTATGATATCTTTTGTGAGAAACATGGGAAGATAGTAGATTGCTGCATACCTGTAACCAAAGTAGGTGTAATTCATGCCAGAGAGAAATGGTTCGATAATAAGTGTAAAAGAGTTAAGGAGTGGAGAGACAAATGCTGGAAAAGGTATAGGAGGAGAAAAAACATAAATGCTTGGCAAACCTACAAAAGAGCCAGAAATGAGTACCTAAGTAAAAGAAGAGAGGCAGAGAGAGACAGTGAGAGGGACATCAAAAGGAAGGCTATAGAAAATCCCAAATTTTTACACAGCTTTATTAGAGGAAAACTGAAGGTACAAGAACAGGTTTTAAGGCTAAAGAGAGCGGATGGAAACATCACTGAGACGGATGAAGAGATCTGCAAAGAATTGAACAAGGAGTTTCAGTCAGTATTTACAGTAGAAAATACCCCCACCCCCTCAGATTGCAGAGATAGAAGCTCAAGGACCGGTATTAAAGAACATCAACCTTACAGCCACAGAGGTATGCAAAGCGCTGATGGAGTTAGATGTTCATAAAGCTACAGGCCCTGATGACATATCCCCTCATGTACTTAAAAAATGCGCAAACTCAATACCAGTGGCACTAAGTATCATATTTAAAAAGTCATTGGAGTCAGGGGAGATTCCAAGATGCTAGAAACAAGCAAACGTGATACCTATCTTCAAAAAGGGAAGAAGGGATACGGCTCTGAACTATAGACCAGTTTCCTTGACCACCATATTATGCAAAGTTATGGAGAAACTACTAAGGAAACATATCTCTCTTCACTTGGAATCCTTTAACTTTATGTCAGTGAGGCAACATGGCTTCAGAGAAGGTAGATCAACAGTAACAAACTTATTAGAATATTATGATGAGGTAAGCCGAATCTTACAGGAAAGAGAGGGCTGAGAAGATTGCATATTCCTAGACTTCCAAAAAGCGTTTGATACTGTTCCACATGGGAGACTTATTAGGAAGCTGCAATCAATGGCTAAAATAGGTGGAAATGTCTTGGAATGGATAGAAACTTACTTAGAAGGAAGGGAACAGAGGGTTAGAGTAAGACACACAATGTCTGAATGGAGAAGACTTAGTAGTGGAGTTCCACAGGGTTCAGTTTTAGGACCACTTTTGTTCCCTGTATATGTAAATGACCTACCAGAGTCTGTAAATTCATTCATGAATATGTTTGCAGATGATGCAAAGATTGTGAAGAAAGTAAGAAACGAGAACAATGGTAGAGAACTTTAGGAAGAACTAAATAGTCTGCATGAGTGGTCAGAAAAGTGGCTAATGAAATTCAGTACTTCAAAATGTAAGGTAATGAGAATGGGTACAAGTGCAAGAAGGCCCAAGCTTGACTACTCGGTGGCTGGAGTACAACTTCAAGAGACAGAAAATGAGAGAGGTCTAGGAGTAAACATACTGGCAGATTTGTCACCAGAAATACATATAAATGGCATAGTAAGGGCACCATATGCATTCTTATCAAATGTAAGGGTAGCCTTCAGCCACATGGACAAGGAAATGTTCAGAAATATTTATGTAACCTATGTGAGGCCAAACCTCTAATATGCAGCCCCCTTTTGGAATCCACACTTGATAAAGCACATAGCTAAGCTTGAAAAAGTTCAAAGACATGCCACGAAACTGGTGCCAGAAATACGCAATCTCAGTTATGATGAGAGGCTGAGGGAATTAGACTTACCATCACTCGAAACTAGAAGATTGAGGGGGGATATGGCAACAGTCTTTAAATTCCTTCATGGTTATGATAAAGTGGATAGGGATCGATATTTTGATATGGCTGGCACTAGAACTAGAGGTCATAATCTGAAGCTTCGTAAGAAAACTTCTGTGCAGGATGTAAGGAAATACTTTTTCAGTGTAAGAGTAGTTAATAATTGGAATTGGCTAAGCGAGGAGGTAGTTAATGCTATCTCAATCCATAGTTTTAAGGACAGGTATGATAAGTATCACTAAGTATAAAATGGAAGCGATGAGGAGCCGGGAAGATACGAGCTTTGGGCTCTTTCCCGTAAACACAATTAGGTAATCACACTTAGGTAATCACACACACACACAAATAAGTGAAAAGCTTCAGGTTGAAGAAATAGACTTTGCTATAGAAATTGAGCACAAGGAATTCAGAGAGCATCATAATAACTGTTGTATATATCCCACCAAGTAACCAACATAGTCTAGTAGTTTTTGAGGAAAGTCATATAGGTACTACTGAAGTCATAAACTCAGTTGTTAACAACGAACGGGAGAGAAAATGAAGGATTTTGATTATGTGAGATTTTAATCATAGAAAGATAGATTGGGTAAATCTTGACCCACACAGTGGGGGGACTCATTTGTGTCAAGATTCCTAGATTGCGTACAAGGGAATTTCCTACACTGAAATGTACTGGAACCAACGAGGCCCATGGGTGGGGATGAACCATCTATGCTTGATCTTGTATTCACAGACAATGTGTTGGATATTGAAAAAAAAAATGAGTATGAACCACCAATTGGAAAGAGTGACCACTGTGTGTTGTTGATGGAGTATATCATCGAAAATGTTCTGCCTGAAAGTAGAGGCACTGAGGACACGAGGAGGAACTATCCGAAAGGAGATTACATCAAAATTAATTATCATTTTACAGCTATTGACTGGAGGACCTTATTTAACAATAAATCTGTACAAGAAATGTATGGCATCTTTTGTGAGGAATATGGAAAGATAGTAGATTGCTGCATACCTTCCACCAAAATAGAAGTTATTCATGCCAAAGAGAAATGGTTTAATAATGAGTGTAAGAGAGTTAAGTAGTGGAGAGACAGATGCTGGGAAAGGTATAGGAGGAGAAAAACATAAATGCCTGGCAGACTTATAAAAGAGCAAGAAGTTATTACCCAAGTTAAAGAAGAGAGGCAGAGAGAGACAATGAGAGGGATATCACCAGGAAGGCTAAAGAAAATCCCAATTTTTTCCACAGCTTTAGCAGAGGAAAACTGAAGGTAAAAGAAGCATCACTGAGATGGATGAAGAGATCTGTGAAGAATTGAACAAGGACTTCAGTCAGTATTTACAGTAGAAATTACCTCACCCCATCAAATTGCAGAGATAGGAGCTCATGGGCCGGTATTAGAGAACATTATCTATTCAGCCACAAAGGTATGCAAAGCGCTGATGGAATTGAATGCCCATAAAGCTACAGGTCCAGATGATGTATCTCCTTATGTACTTAAAAAATGTGCTAAATCAATATCAGCGCCACTAAGTATCATATTTGAAGAGTCACTGCAGTCAGGAGAGATTCCAAGATGCTGGATACAAGCGAACATGGTACCAATCTTCAAAAGGAGAGGGAGGGATATGGCTATAAACAATAGATCTGTGTCCTTGACCAGCATAGTTTGCAAAGTTATGGAGAAACTACTAAGGAAACACATCTATCTTCACTTGGAATCCTTCAACCTTATTTCAGTGAAGTCAGATTAACAGTAACAAACTTATTAGAATTTTATGATAAGGTAAGCCGAATCTTACAAGAAAGAGAGGGCTGGGCAGATTGCACATTCCTAAACTTCTAGAAAGCATTTGAAACTGTCCCACACGGGAAGCTTATTAATAATCTGCAACAAATGGCTAGAATAGGTGGAAATGTCATGGAATGAATAAATACTAACTCAGAAGGAAGAGAATAGAGGATTAGAGTAAGACATTCAGTGTCTAAATGGAAAAGAGCAAGTAGTGGAGTTCCACATGGTTCAATTTTAAGGCCACTTTTGTTCTTCTTCATAATCTTTGCATCATCTGGAACATATTCATGAATGAATTTTCTTTCTCTGGTAGGTCATTTACATATACAAGGAAGTAAGACACAAGATCAATGGTAGAGAGCTTCAGAAAGACCTAAATAGCCTGCATGATTGGTCAGAAATTGGCTAATGAAAATCAGTACTTCAAAATGTAAGGTAATGAGAATGGGTACAAGTGCAAGAAGGTCCAAGCTTGACTACTCAACGGCAGGAGGGCAGAACTTCAAGAGACAGAGAATGAAAGATATCTAGGAGTAAACATACTAGCTGATTTGTCTCCAGAAATGCATATAAATGGTATAGTAAGGACAACATATGCTTTCTTAGCAAATGTAAGGGTAGCCTTCAGGCACATGGGCAAGGAAATGTTCAGAAATATTTATGTAACCTATGTGAGGCCAAAACTTGAATATGCAGCCCCCTGTTGGAATCCACACTTGAAAAGCACATAAAGAAGCTGGAAAATGTTCAAAGACATGGTACAAAACTGGGGCCAGAAATCCGCAATCTCATTTATGAGATGCTGAGGGAGTTTGACTCAACATCACTTGAAGCTAGAAGAATGAGGAAGATATGGTGATGGTTTTTAAATTCCCTCATGGCTTTGACAGAGTAGATAGGGATCAGACTTTGATATGGATGGCTTTAGAACTTGAGGTCATAGTTTGAGGTTTCGTAAGAATTATTGCAGGATGCAAGGAAGTACTTTTATAGTGTAAGAGTAGTTGATGATTGTAATTCGCTAAGCGAAGAGATAGCTAATGCTAACTCAAATCATAGTTGTAAGGACAAATATAAAAAGTATGACTGAATACAAAAATTGAACCGCTCAGGAGACGGGGAGTTACGAGCTTGGGGTTCTTTCCACTATGCACAATTAGGTAATTACAATAAGGTAATATCAAAGAGAGAGAGAGAGAGAGAGAGAGAGAGAGAGAGAGAGAGAGAGAGAGAGAGAGAGAGAGAGCGTAGAAAATATGAAGAGGAGAAATAAGGTACAATAGAAGGAAAGAAAAGAACTAGAAAAAAAAATAAAAAGATTGACAGGGAAAAGAAAACCTTGAAAATTAGACTTTTCAAGCAAGAGGATAATTTAAAAAATTGGGTGATAGTTTAAAAGACTTATATGCTAGTATATTGTTATTTTCTGAGGCAGCTTTGAATGTCCAAATAAAGGAAAATATTGAACAGTTTAGAGGAAATTTTTAGAGCTGAATACGGACCATGAGAATTTTACAAGATAATTTGCAGATGAAGTGTAAATAAACGCGGTAGTAAAGGAGGCAATGAATGAGGTGGTTCTGAATAATGTGGATAGAGGCCTATAGCCACAGGGAACCGATAATAGAGAGACGAACGAAGGATTGATTGAGAGAGCAAACCCGTTGATCAAAAAGGCACTTATTGAAAAGAAATTAGTGAAAATTTCAAGAATATATGAATCTTGGGAGTCAACTTGGCAGGAGAGACTCGAGTATGATAGGACTAGGGTATTAGAACTGATAAAGAAATCTTGGAGTATCATGGGGTACAAATAATATTGCAAACATTCATCAATTTAGTAAGTACGTTAGTAAGGGACAGGCAAGAATAATGATGGTAGCCATTGACAGAGAAGACACATAAAGAATTACTGTTAAGGGAAAGACTAACAAACTAGCAAGAACACAGAACAGTGTTCATTTGACCATATATATCACCCAAGAAGATATGGAAAAAATATAAAACTGGTTACTGGAAGCTGTAAACTTAAATAAAGGAAGGTATGAAGGAAAAAGAGAAATTTTCTTTCAGGTTCTACCAATCAGAGGTACCGTGTGGAGATTTGTTGTTCAGTTCTGCCAAATTTCTAGGTCTTCATTACTTCGACTATTCATGCACTCAGCCTGCCCTTTTCTTATTGTTTATCATTTTCCTATTTCTGCCTTGTCTTAACCTTAAGCTTATAATCTTTCTTTGTCTCATTTTTTTTACCGGGCCCAGTAAGAGCAATTTTCCAGCCTAACCCTGAGTCTA
>JAXCGZ010003997.1:42500-52500 GCA_037179515.1 Halocaridina rubra
AAGGAGTTGAGGTATCCCTCCAAGCTGCTACAGTTATGTGAATGGAGGAGGTTTTCCCTCCGCTACGTGGGAGCGGAGTTATGCTGTCCCTCCGCAGTGCTACAGTGGTATGAATGGAGGAGGTTTTCCCTCCGCAACATGGGAAGCAGAGTTGAGGTATCACTCCGCACTGCTACAGTGGTAAGTACAAATGAGGTTTTCCCTCCACAACATGGGAAGCGGAGTTGAGGTATCACTCTGGAATGCTACAGTGGTAAGTTAGCTACAGTCCATCCACCATGTTACAGTGGTAAGTTAGCCACAGTGGTATGAACGGAAGAGGTTTTCCCTCCACAACGTGGGAGGCGAAGTTGAGGTATCCCTCCGCAGTGCAGGACCTTTCGACTAACCAAAGCGGAGTTGAAAATACCTTTCCACAGTGGTGAAAACAGCGTTAAGGTTATCCATCCACATAGTTGGAAAACGGAGTTAAGGTTAACCCTCTGCAGCGTCGGCTTAGTCCGAATGAGGAAAAACGCAGATCGCTTACAGAGAACTGACAAACAAGGCACAGGAGCCGATGAAGAAACAACCGACAGCAGCAGAGGCAGCCCTGATGACCAGTGTCTTGGAATCCGTCAAGGAATCTATCAGAGACATAGTTGAACATATTATGCAGGAGCAGTGGAACAATGATGAGTGGCTGCGAATAAATGAGCAGGTGCACGGAATAGAAGTGGTGGAAGAAGGGCCGAGGGGAACAAGGAGCGATACGAGCACAAGCAAAAAAAGAAAGGCAGATGGCGAAGGGAACCACGAGGGTGAGGATCAAAAGGGCAAGAAAGAGCCAGAGAGGGAGAAGCAATGAATGGATGCAGAAACCGGAAGAAACACGATTCCGGTCCACTCGTGGCTAGTGGAACCCACAGGAGCCACCCAAATGCAAGCAGGACAAGTGATGAACAGCCAAGGGAATGCTCTTTGGCTCGACAGACTGCAGGTGCAGCTGATGAAAGTGTGGGAAGGACTGATACAGGAGACAAGGAATGATCGCGACACTGAACTTAGACTGATCAAGGATGCCTAGGGTCAATTGCCTGTAGAAATGTCATGTGAGTTTGGAGTGATGTCCCATATGAAAGAGAATAATACAGGAAGCCCCTGTGGAGCAACTGATCTCATAAGGTACATCACAGAGCAGATGGGCAGTATCTGAACACGGGATGCGCAGGCAAGATGGACCAGAGCACGAGAGGGTAAAGGAAAAGGAGACAGAGTCTGAACTATGCAAATTGTATCATGATAGACATTCACTCAAGGAGTAAAAAACGTCTGAGGGCGGCTGCAAGGTTTTGGGTATGCTTTGGGTGCCTAAAGAATGGACACAGAGTCACCACTTGCCAAGAAAGGAAGCCATGTGAGGTATGCAAGAGTGATTTGCACGCGATGATCCTGCACACTGATTATGACAGTAGGTCGACGGGGAGGACTAGTGACCGAGACAACCAAAGGGACCAGCAACCATCAAGCCAAGAAGGAGACATATGGCACAAGCGAGAACGAGAAGGCCATGATCAAGAGAGACGACGACGGTCAGAACAAAGAGGTGATATGCAGCAGAAGAGTTTAGAGGCACTAACTATGCTGGACTGTCCAGGGAATGACATCAGGAGAAGGGGACAGTTGTCTTGCCTATAGTGGTGGTATTACAAATAGCACATTACATATGTGAAAACATGAATCATTTTTCACCCCGACCGGGACTTGAACCTCAGACTTATAATTACTAAGTCAAGGCGCTACCAACTACACCACAGAAGGTTAAAAGGAATCCAACCTTATAGCTTATATCTGCAATACTTAGGAATGAACGAGTTCTATCTGAATTCCACTATGTTCATATTACAGATTCCCCAACCTCACTCGTGGCTTCATTTTCGCATTCAATTCAATTCCCAATCTCATTCGGGCTATACAATAGCCAAATAAGCACATTACATATGTGAAAACATATGTAATGTGCTTATTTGGTTATTGTATAGCCCGAATGAGATTGAGAATTGAATTAAATGCGAAAATGAAGCCACGAGTGAGGTTGGGGAATCTGTAATATGAACATAGTGGCATTCAGATAGAATGCGTTCATTCCTAAGTATAGCAGATATAAGCTATAAGGTTGGATTCCTTTTAACCTTCTGTGGTGTAGTTGGTAGCGCCTTGACTTACTAATTATAAGTCCGAGCTTCAAGTCCCAGTCAGGGTAAAAAATTATTCATATATATATATATATATATATATATATATATATATATATATATATATATATATATATATATATATATATATATATATATATATATATATATATATATATATGTATATATATATATATATATATATATATATATATATATATATATATATATATATATATATGTATGTATGTATGTATGTGTGTGTGCGTGTGTGTGTGTGTGTGTTTTTGTTTGTGAGTACCTAATTGTGCTTACGGGAAAGAGCACAAAACTCGTATCTTCCCGTCTCCTGATCGGTGTGCGTGTGTTTTGTGAGTATGTATGTATGTATGTATTTTCAGTTGCATGTACGAATATATAGCTCCAAGGCTATCCTGGCCAAGGATTGGGCATTCCGGTTGTACCAAGCCTCTTCTGATTTAACTCGCTCTGCTTTTATTACAGCTAGGAATTGCTGCTCTGCTTGAATTCGGAGGTCTAAAGCTTCCTTTTTAAGAAATTGATGACCTTAACTCCTCTTCCATTGACAAATGTTTCTGGTCCTTAGCCAAAAAGTCTTCAAAAACTTCTGTACTCAAGAATTCATCCTCTCATTCGTTCTGATTGTTCTCTTGGTCTCCTTGGCTTTCATTTTTCTGCCAACTCCTCTGTTAGCGATTCCAGTTCACCTGTTTCTCGTATTTTACCCCTCTCTAACCCTATGTCCTCCCTTATTTTTTCTTCACGGAAAGTTCATAAAGTTCTCCGCTCTCTAAAGACGAACAATGCATCTAGACCCAATGGTATCCCTGCAAGGTTACTTTGCCGTGTTTTTTGTCTCATTATCCATCACTTATCTTGAAAACATGCTCTAGTTCAACTTGTTCCTAAGAAGGGTGAGCGCTCTGTTCCTCCCAACTACCGACTTATTGTCCTAATCTCTGCCATCGCTAAAGTATTTGGAACTTCCTCAATTCTCACTTCTTGAAACATCTTTAATATAAATAACTTATCTTCTATCACCAGTACGGTTTCTCCAAGGCAAGATCCACTGGTGACCTTGTGTCCCATCTTATTCAAGTATGGTCATATTCTCTAAAGAACAATGGGGTATCCTTTGTATGTCATTTTCTCTTAAACACTATGGGGAATCCTTTGACATCTCCCTTGACATCTCTAAGATTTTTGAAAGAGTGGCACAAGGCTCTATTGGTCAAAATACCTGCTTATGTCTTTGCTCCTTCTCTCTGTTCTCTGATTTCCAGTTTTCTTTCTAAGTTTTATATCTGTTGTTGTTAACGGTGCAACATATAGCTCATTCCCTGTTACCAGTGGTGTTCCATAGGGCTCTGTTCTTTCACCTACTCTGATCCTTCTCTTCATCAATGATCTTTATTCCTTATCCTCCTCTCTTCTCCACGCTTTGCCGACGATTCTACCTTTCATTTTACCCCTGCTTTTCTTCACAACATTCATTTGCTACTTGTAATCAGTCTTGTATCACTCTTACTTCTACTCTGAACTCCGATTTGCAGAGGGCATCTGAAAAAAGCACCCAAAATTTAGTTAAATTTAATGCCTCCAAGCCAGTTTTTTGTTTTCTCTTTATCTTCTCCTCCTTATAGCCCTATTGTCTTTGAAACTATTGAAATTTACTCTCTTAATTCTGTTAACATATTAGGAATTTATATAACCTCTAACTTGCCTTGGAGGAGTCACATATGCAAATTTACAAATCTGCATCCAAAAAAATTGGGGATTCTGTTTCTTTTTTGTAATTGCTTTTCTTTCCTCCTGTTACTTAAAATTTGTAAATGTCTTATCCGTCCCTGCTTAGAATACTGTTTGTGCATCTTGAGTGTTTCTTACTATACTTATTTCCTGGTTTGGATGAATCTAAGGCAATCGGACTCATTTATGGCCCTTCTCTTACTTTTAATTTGAATTCTCTTTCTCTTTCCCGTATAGTATCATCCCTTTCTCTCTTCTATCGGTTCTTCTTTCATAGCTGCTCTGATGAGTAGGTGAGTTCCATTCTCCCCCATTGCAGATGCAGTGTAACACTAGGCAAGCGGCCTCGTCTCACATATACTGTGTGGAGATTTGTAGATCGCGGATTGGTCTGTGCAGCGACTGATTCTTCCCATTCACCTCCACACTCTGAAACTCTCATCCTCTTTTTGTCTCTCCTAATTCTTATAACTTATCTTACTTCAAAAAGCGGATCCATCGCGATTTCAGGGCCTAATCCTTCGATATCTCTATGTCCTCAGTACTTAGACTATTCTTTCAGCCTGTCCTTTTCCTATTGTGTATCATTTCCTTATTTCTGGCTTGGCCTTCGGCTTCTACTTTTTCTTAGTCTTAATGTTTTCTTGGTGGCCGGGCCTGATGAGGGAAATTTTCTTACCTGTCCCGGTATCACACTCATTATATATATATATATATATATATATATATATATATATATATATATATATATATATATATATATATATATATATATATATATATATATATATATATATATATATATATATATATATGTATATATATATATATATATATATATATGAATATATATATATATATATATATATATATATATATATATATATATATATATATATATATATATATATATATATATATATATATATATATATATATATATATATATATATATAAAATTTTCTGTTCTATTTTTCAATGAAAGTATTCATCTCAATGTGAAATTCAATTAATTTTTTGTTTTTCAGATTTTTTTAGAAGAAATCAAACACACTGGAAATGAATGGCAGAGAGAATAATATATGCTTCTCAATTTATATATGTTTTTGTCTTGACCCTACCTGCGTAAGGAGGATCTCCATGAGTAATGATTTCATGAAGTAAAATGCCATACGACCACACATCAGATTTGCTTGTGTATTTGTTATGAGTCATTGCCTCCGGGGCCGTCCATTTTATTGGCAACTTTCCATCCGATTGCCTCTCGTATACTTCTTCCTGCGAGAAAAGAAACTACAGATTATGTCGCAGATCTTTATATATTATATATTCTAAGTCATCAAGAAATGAGACCTAAACATAATAGCAAAGGTAGAAATGTAACTGAAAGCGACCAATTAAGCTCAGTGTTCCACGGGTTTACAAAAGGTTATTCAAAGGGGAGATTTATAAAAGATGGAAATTGCTGACGGAAGTATCACTGAAAACAAACTAGAATCCTGTGAGGAAGTAAACAAGGAATTTAAGTCAGTATTCAAAGTGAAGATTACTTTGTACTAAAGCAGAAATGGCAGAACCGGGACTTATAATTATAGAGCCCTGGCTTTTAAACTACAGAAGTATGCAAAGAATTCATGGAAATCTAATGCTTATAAATCCATGGGACCGAATAATAGACGTCTACGTGCTTGGAAAGTTATCTTAGCAATATACATGAAAAGTAACTAAGATTTGGGGATAAATCAGGTTGCTAGTGACATTCAAGTATTGTACTTATCTTTAAAAATCTATGTACATATCTCCAATAAATGAATAGTAACACAGCTCTCAACTACAGGTGAGTATCATAATCTAGCTTAGTTTGAGAAGGGAAAGTCGGCGAAGCTACTGAGAATGCACATTTCTGTTCTCTGGAATATTTTACCTATTAATCAGTCATTTGGACTTTGGATAAAATGTGACTCATTAAAAAAAAACTGCCGAAAATTTATAATGAGGTAAGCTTTTCTTTCAAGAAAGAAAGGGCAGGATAGATGACATATTCTAAAATTACAGAAGGCATATGACGCAGTTTCCAATAAGAGGTTTATTGAAAAGTTGCAGGTACTGACAAGAGTAGGTGGTAATATCTTGAAGAGGATAAAAATTTAATTATATGAAAAGTGCAGAGAATCATAGTCACACATGCATTGCCAGACTGAATAAATAGTAGCTATGAGGCTTCACACAGACTAGTTTTAGGACCAATTTTGTTTTCGCATAGATAGATATTCTCCCAGTGGCTTTAAGTGGGTTTTTAATATACTTGCAAATGATGCAATATTGGAAGATAATGTAAAAGCTGATAATAGTTGTACAGAAATTCGGAAGGAT
This sequence comes from Halocaridina rubra, assembly GCA_037179515.1. NCBI lineage: Eukaryota > Metazoa > Arthropoda > Malacostraca > Decapoda > Atyidae > Halocaridina > Halocaridina rubra. Next base: position 48,818 of record JAXCGZ010003997.1, read on the forward strand.
TTGATAAGTCTACAAGAGCTGGCAGATAAATGGTTAATGATGTCCTGTCCTATCTTACTCTTGTACGGTCATCTTCACTAAGGAACTATGGGAATTCCTCTGACGTCGCCCTTGATATCTCTAAGGCTTTTGACAGAGTCTGGCACAAGGCTCTATTGGCCAAACTCCCTGCCCATGGCTCTACCCTTTCTCTCTGTTTTCTGATTCCAGTTTTCTTTCTGACCGTTTTATATCTGTGGTTGTTGACGGTGCAACATCCACCCTATTCCCTATTACCAATGGTGTTCCACGGGGCTCTGCTCTTTCACCTAGTCTGTTCCTTCTCGTCATCAGTGATCTTCTTCAGTCCCCATCTTCCTCTCTTCTTCACACTATTGCCGACGATTCCACCCTTTATTTTTCCTCTGCCTTTTATTCACATCGTTCATCTGCTAATCGTATTCAGTCTCGTATAACTCTTTCTTCTACTCTTAACTAAGATTTGCAGAGGATATCTGAGCGGGGCACCCAAAATTTAGTTAAATTTAATGCCTCCAAGAAAGAGTATCTTGTTAACTCTTTATCTTCTTTTCCTCCTGATAGCCATGTTGTCTTCGAAACTAATCTAATTTACCCTCGTAATTCTATCAACATATTAAGAATCCATATAGCTTCTAATTTGTCTTGGAGGAATCACATAATCCAAATATCTAAATCTGCATCGAAAAAATTGGGGGTTCTGTTTCGTTTTCGTCATTACTTCAACTCTTTACAATTACTAAAACTATATAAAGGTCTTAACCGTCCATACTTAGAAAACTACTCACACATCTGGGGTGCTTTTTCTTCTACTTATCTCATTGATAGGGTTGAATCTAAGGCAGTCAGATTCATTATTGACCCATCTCTTACTTTTAATCTGGATTCTCTCTCTCTTCGCCATAAGGTATCATCCCTTTCTCTTTTCTATCGCTACTACTTCCATCACTGCTCTGAGGAGTTGGCGAGTTACATCCCTCCCCCACTGCTGAGGCCACGTAGCATTTTCCAAGCGGCCTCGTCTCACAGGTACTGTGTGGAGATTTGTAGCTCGCGGATTGGTCAGTGCAGCAACTGTTTCTTCCCATTTACCCCCACACTCTGGAACTCTCTTCCTCCTTCTGTCTTTCCTAATTCTTATAACCTATCTTCCATCAAAAAAAAAAAAACTATCTATCGTCATCTCAGACCCTAATCCTTCCAGTCGTCAGTACTCTGACTATTCCTTGAGTCCGTCCTTTTCCCACGTGTATCATTACCTTATCTCTGACTTGTCCATAACCTTTTCCTATTCCTTTGTCTTAATGCTTTCTTCGTGCTGGGGCCTTTATTGATGAGGGTAGGTTTTTACCAGTCCCGGGGACCCATTCATTGAATAAATATATACAGTAATGACAATAGGCAATAGTGCAAGAATACCCGTATATTGGTATTCTATAGCAAGAGAATAAGTTAAGGAATCTATGAGTAAATAGATCTAGAGGACAATGTGTTGGCATTTTTTACTTAAGCAATAGATGCAATTGGTATATTAAAGGCAGCTTAGAAATGTGAATAGAGGATGTTATTGTAATATGCTGTCTAACTCATTAACGGAAGTCTTTTGTTCCCTAACCTAACTAGTTTTGGTTATATTAGTAAAGTTAGCTTAAGGTACAGTAGACTAACGTGAATGGTGTAGACCGCATGCTGCAACAGCACTGGACAGAGGCAATAATAAAAGAATCCATGCTTAGAATACAAATATTAGCACGCTACAAAAAGCTCAAGGATATCATCCAAAGCTGATGACATTAGATAAAATCTCAGTTGAGAGGTACGCTAGAAATAGTTAGAATTACCAAACCTATAAGTAAAAGGGGTTATATAGTAATATTCAAAAGTTCCTGTACAGTTTTGAAGGAGGTTATAGTAAGCTATATTTTGATAATGGTAGCTCTAGATAAATAGGGCAGAGTTTGAAGCGTCATAAGAGCACTACATTGAAGTGCGTCGTTTCGTTGTAGACAAAAAGACAATAGGAATTTACTTATATATATGTATATATATATATATATATATATATATATATATATATATATATATATATATATTAATATATATATGTAGTCTCCGTGGCTAAATGGTAGCGTCCGCAACTCTGTATCGGCAGGTCGAGGGTTTGCGCCCCGTCACGGGCTGAGGTTCATAACAATTCTTCGCAAGAAGGCAACCGTCCTAGCCCTTAGTAGAAAAGGGAGTTCGAGACGTAAAACCGAGTCAATCATATATATATATATATATATATATATATATATATATATATATATATATATATATATATATATATATATATATATATATATATATATATATATATATATATATATATATATATATACATATACACACTCACACACACATAGGTCAAGAGCAGGTAAGGCAGCAATATATACCTTTAAACAGGGAAGTTAAAAAGATAGAGTCGAAAAGAATATACGAAGTTAAAATAGCAGGAGAAGCTAAAGAAAATCCTAAAGGGTTTTATCAACACTGTCAAACAAAATTTAAGGAAAAAGTCGGACCAATTGAAGTAGCCAATGGCCATATCACAGATGACGATAAAGTGATGTGTACAAGTTTAAATGATTATTTCTTATCTGTATTTACCAATGAAAACTTGGAATATATTCCAGAGGTAGAATCCATTTACAGAGACAGTCCCGAAAATATACTTAGTTCAATCAATATTACGAGAGAGGAGGTAATAAAAGAAATAGATAAATTAAAGGCTCATAAATCTCCGGGACCTGATGGAATATATGCTATAATATTAAAGGAATGCAAGGAAGAGCTTAGTTGTCCACTAACTGCATTATTTAATTATTCAATAAAATTAGGATCGGTATCCATGGAGTGAAAATTGGCAGATGTGGTACCAATGTTATAAAAAGGAGAACAAGTTAAAAAGAATAATTATAGGCCGGTAAGTTTAACGTCAACAGTGGGTAAGATTCTAGAATCCATCATTGCAAATAAAATAAGGGCACATCTAGAATTACACAGACTGATAAAACTTTCACAACACGGGTTTCTGAAGGGGTTTTCGTGCCTTACAAACTTACTGTTTTTTTATTCAGAAGTTTACGAGGCAGTTGATTGTGGCAAAGAATACGATATATTATATCTAGATTTTAGCAAGGCTTTTGATAGAGTTCCTCACAAAAGATTAGTTAAAAAGCTTGAAACTCATGGTATAGGAGGAGCGGTTCTCAGATGGATCAAAGAATGGTCAATAGACAGAAAACAGAGGTTTTGCATAAATGGATAGAAATCGGAGTGGGGCTCCGTTACTAGCGGGGTACCACAAGGCTCGGTACTTGGTCCTCTATTATTCATCGCATATCTAAATTATCTGGATTCGGATATCAGTAGTAACTGAAGTAAATTCGCAGATGACACTAAAATAGGTAGAATTAAAAATGGAAAAGATGACATTCATGCTTTACAGGAAGATCTAAACAAATTATCGGAATGGTCGGATAAGTGGCAAATGGAATTTAATGTTCAAAAATGTAAAGTAGTTAAAATGGGTACTATAAAAGACTATACGAGTTATAAGATAAATAACCATGAAATCATGAGTTCTCCGGGTGAAAGGGATTTGGGAGTTCTTGTGAGTAGTA
>JAXCGZ010003997.1:60000-77500 GCA_037179515.1 Halocaridina rubra
ATACTTCCAATTACTGGCAAGGGAATAAAGCACAGACACCTAATAGTAACAAATATAAAGAATGTTACAGGTGTGGTAATAATAATCATCATCTGAATGATAGATATAAGTGTCCTGGTTATAACAATGTGTGCCAGTTTTGTGGATATTATGGACATTTTTACGGGAAATGTCTTAAGAAACAAAACAAAAAACAAGCTGAAAAGGAAATCATACATTGTGCAAAAGAAAGAGAACAAGAAAACTTAGAACAAGAAAACTTTGCTTTCCAACTAAATTTCACTTACGCAAATAAGAGAATAATGTGTGAGTTACAAGTGAATGGAAAAAATATAGAAATACAGTTAGATACAGCTGCAGATATAATTGTGATTTCAGAAGAAGTAGCCAAGAGTATACCTTATCTGAAAATAGAGGAGGACACAAGTTCATTAATCACAGATTACAATAATCAAAAGATTGAAACAATAGGAAAAGCTGAAGTTATGGTAAAATATGAGAAGCAAATTATGGAGTTACTAGATGTAATAGTAACAGGAAATAGAAAGGGATTGTTAGGTTTAAACTGGATAAAAGGCCTAAAGCTAAACTTTCCAGAATTGACAAAGAAAGCAAATCTAAAAATAAATAGTATAAGTACACAAGATCTGATGGAAGAGTATGAAAAAACTTTTAAGCTAGGTTTATATACTATAAACAATGTGACTGCAAACTTAGAATTAAAGGAAGATGCAATGCCAAAATTTTTGCCTCCCAGACAAATACCTTTCTCGCTGAAAACTCAAGTCGAAAAAGAAATATTGAGACTAGAGAAAGAAGGAAATTGGAAAAAGGTAAAATATAGTCAGTGGACTACACCTTTAGTACCCGTAGCAAAGCCTGATGGAGGAGTAAGACTACGTGGTGATTATAATGTCACAGTGAATCCACAATTAAAAGTTGCCCAACATTCTTTACCTAACCCTAGTATTATGTGTGCTATTATGGGAGGTTGTAAGGTATTCTCAAAAATAGACTTGAAAAATGCTTTTCAGCAGTTAACAATGGACACAAAGTCACAAGAAATATGTACACTAAATACTCCTTTAGGGTAATATCAACCGAAAAGATTACCCTATGGAGTAGCAAGCAGTCCAGCCTTATAGCAAGAGACTATGGACAAGATATTTCCAGGATTAGATGGTGTTTTCTTCTTTGTAGATGACATAGTTGTTGGGGGAGAAGATGAACAATAGCATAATCAGAGATTAAAGAAAGTACTTGATAAAATAAAGGAAAATTATATGAAGATAAACAGGAATCAATGTCTATTCAATGTATCATCAGTAATTTATTTGGGATTTGTGACAGATGAAAATGGCATTCACAAAACAAAAGATAAGATAAAAGCAGTATGGGAAGCTAAAGTACCAGCAAATGTTAAAGAGTTGCAATCATTTCTTGGATTAGTAACATTCTATGCAAAATTTATTAAAGATTGAGCAACAATAGCTCATCCCTTATACCAGCTATTAAAGAATGAGGTACAGTGGAAATGATGACAGGAGTGTCAGAATGCTTTTGAAAAAAAAAAAGGAGATTTGTTCTGATAAGTTTTTAGTACACTTTAAAGAAAATCTTCCTTTAAAATTAGTATGTGATCCCTCACAAGTTGGAATAGGTTGTGTCTTAGCACATGAAATGCCAGATGGCACAGAAAAACCTATTGCATTTGCTTCAAGATTAATGAATATAGCTGAGCAAAATTATTCTCAAATAGAGAAGGAAGGCTTATCGTTGATCTATGGAGTTAAGAAATTTCACATGTATGGAAAGAAAATGTTTGCTTTGGTCACTGACCATAAGCCGCTATTAGCTATCTTAGGTCCAAAAGCAGGCCTACCAACGCTAGTTGCAGCTAGACTCCAGAGATGGGCAATAATATTAGCTGCTTATAATTACTCATTAGAGTATAGACCAACTAGTAAAATGGGAAATGCAGATGCATTGTCACGATTACCAGTAGAAAAAGCACCAGAAGGGCATGAAAAGTCCATACTATTGATTGGAACTCAGAACTTACCCTTGAGAGCAAGAACATTGGACAAAGTACAACAAAAGATAAGGTCCTATGTAAAGTGAAGGAATATTTGATGACAGGAAATGATAAGTTCTTAGAAGGAGAAGAGTGTCATGCTTATAAAGCGGTTAAGGAAGAATTAAGTATAGAACAAGACTGTATCTTGAGAGGAGCTAGAGTAGTAATTCCATGCCTCTCAGAAGAAAGGTTTTGGAAGAAATACATGAAGGTCATCAAGGAATTGTAAAGTCAAAAGCTATAGCCAGAAGTTTCATATGGTGGCCAAATGTAGACAAAGATATAGAGGATTATATAAAGGATTGCCAGGATTGTGCATTACAGCAAAATAACCGTAAGTCAATAAGATTACACCCATGGGAATGTGCAAGATATCCATATCAGAGACTGCATATTGATTATGCAGGACCCTTTCTGGGAAATTCTTATTTAGTAGTAGTTGATGCTTATAGCAAATAGCCTGACATCATTCCAATGTAGACAACAATTCTAAATACAGTTAAAGTCCTCATGACATTATTTTTTACTCATGAAAACCTTACACAAGAAAGAATGGTACAAACCTTTAAAAATGCAATCAAAACGTGTAATGCTAACACCATGAACATTCATAATTCTCTTAAAAACTTGTTACTCACATATAGGACAACACCTCATACAGCAACAGGTGTTTGCCCTTCATTTTTATTGATGGGCAGGAGACTCAAAGGAAGTTAGATCTACTTCTACCTGACTCAAAAGGTAAAAAAGAAAATGAAATATATGAAAGGTTGACAGGAATTGGAAAGATTAGACAATTCGGTGAAAATGAAAGCGTAGTAGTCAGAATGTATAACAATAAGGAAAAATGGTCTAAAGGAAAAGTTAAAAAGAAGTTAGGAAATCTGAATTACGAAGTAGAATTGGATGATGGCAAGGGAGTCAGACGACACATTGACCACCTACAACCCAGAGGTAAAAATCCAGGGAGATCAGAAGGAGTTGAGTCTGTCTTACCTGATCGAAGGAACAGAGGAAAGCCTCCAGAAATATTAGACTTATAAGGAAATATGTAGTAATATAATTACCTTATTTCAATATGTATCCTAAGTGTAATTTTGTATCTCATGTAACTTATTGTTTAAATAAAAGGGGCAAATTCATTTTAGGAGAAAGGAGACTGTTATGTATTTAAGCAGTTACGTATTTTGTCAAAGATATTCTCCATTTAAAATTACAGCTTTCTATAAGCAAATGAATAACATTCTTAAGTACAAAGAGTATGACTTGATAGAAACCTATATAGAATGTAATTCCTTTATATTTGATTCTGTGTAAAGTACTTATGATTAGTAGGTTGGCCATGGCACTTGCCGTCCATTGAAAGACTACAACTGAAGGTATTGGGATGCAACTAGGACTGGTCCAGACAGTTCCAGGTTGAGTCTTCCTTTAGGACGGTTCTTTCCTCATGCCTCCATCTACACTGAATATTCTGGTGTATCCATTACACATCTCTTGCTATTCCATTACATTTGACAAGTCACAACATTCCCCACATCTGTCTCTATTACTTTCTTTTTCCTAACATTTGTTATTTTTTATGGAAGGTCCACAGTCATTGGCACCCAGTACCCGGCATAGAGGGGTGCGAAGCATCTCCGGGGATTGCATTGACTCCATCCTTGGCTTAAGAGCAGACACTCCTGGTGGTAGTAATGGTTCTGCCCTTAACTTGCACCTCCCAATAGATCTGCTTCTTACACTCTTCACTATTCTCATATTCGTGGGCTGAACTCTAATATTTCGTCTGTGGAACTGCACTTGGACTCTTTCCTCCCTAACCTCCTCCTCCTATCTGAAACCCAGCTGTCTAAACATTCTTCCACTGACCCATTTCAAATCTCTCACTCTAATCTGTATACTCGTTTTCGTTCCAAATGTGGGGTCTGTGCCTACTGCAACACTAACACTCCTACTGCGAGGCTCATGGACCTTGAATCTCCTGACTTTGATGTTCTCTAGCTAAAAGTCTATCTCTCCACTACCACTATCTTCCTTTGCTTCTGCTACTGTTCTCCAAACTCCACCGAGTTTGTGTCTTTCTTTGAATATCTCTCCTCGTGCCATGAGTCCTTGCTATCTTCTCACCCACATGCTGAAGTTCTCTACATTGGAGACTTCAATGTACACCACAGTGAGTGGCTTCATTCTTCTCACACTGATGTGGGAGGAAGAGAGGCCCTTGCTTTCTCTATTACTCACGATCTGGAGCAAATTATCAAACATCCTACTCGTGTTCCTGATCATCACAAACATGCTACAAACACTCTTGACCTATTTTTTACTGCTAACCCTTCAAGCAACTCTTATTCTGTGCTTTCCCCTCTTGGTAAATCTGACCATTCTATGATCTCAGTCTCTTCCATTTTCTCTCCCCCACCACCAATCCCTCCTACTCAGCGCCGCCTTTGGCACTTCGAGCATACCCAACATTAAAATTTGCGTAACTTTCTCTTCGACTTCCCATGGGATGACTACTGCTTTCGGTCCCGCAACCCTGATCAGGTAGCTCTAAAAGTTGCTGAGATCATGACAGCGGGAATGGAGGCGTACATTCCCTCTTCTACAAAAACTTTCTCTCCCCCTAAACCTTGGTTTGACTGTGCCTGCTCCATGGCTATCCAGGCTAGGAATCAGGCTCACCGATCTTACCTAGCCTCTCCTTCTGATTTAACTCGCTCTGCTTTTATTATAGCTGGGAAACGCTGTACTGCTCAGATTTGAATGTCTAAGGCTTCCTTTATAAGAAGGAAAGTTGATGATCTTAACTCCTCTCCCACTGACAAATGCTTCTGGTCCTTAGCCAAAAACCTCTCCAAAAACTTCTGTAACTCAAGCTTTCCCCCTCTCATTTGTTCTGATGGTTCTATGGCTTGCTCTCCCACTGACAAAGCCACTCTTTTTGGCTCTCATTTTTCTGCCAGTTCTTCTATCAATGATTCCAGTGCACCTATTCCTCAGTCTTTTCCCCTCTCTAACCATATGCCCTCCCTTATCCTTTCTTCATGCAAAGTTCATAAGGTTCTTCACTCACTAAAGACGAACAAGGCATCTGATCCCGATGGTATCCCTGCAAGGTTCCTCAAGGAGTTTGCAGTTGAACTGGCTCCTGTGCTTTGCCGTCTTTTTCACCTCATTCTGTCAACCAGAATATATACTTCATCTTGGAAGCATGCTCTAGTTCAACCTGTTCCTAAGAAGGGTGCCCGCTCTATTCCTTCTAACTACCGACCTATTGCTCTAACCTCCTCTATTGCTAAAGTTTTCAAAACTTTGCTCAATTCTCACTTCTTGAAACATCTTGAATCTAGCTCACTTATCTCCAATCACCAGTACGGCTTCCGCAAGACAAGATCCACTTTTGATCTCCTGTCCTATCTTACTCATGTATAGTCAGCTTCTCTGAGGAACTATGGGGAATCCTTTGTCGTCGCCCTTGATATCTCTAAGGCTTTTGACTGAGTCTGGCACAAGGCTCTGTTGGCCAAACTCCCTGCCTATAGCTTTACCCCTTCTTTCTGTTCTCTGATTTCCAGTTTTCTTACTGACCGTTCTATATCTGTAGTTGTTGATGGCGCAACATCTAGCCCTTTCTCTGTTACCAGTGGTGTTCCACAAGGCTCTGTTCTTTCACCTACTCTCTTCCTTCTCTTCATCAATGATCTTCTACAATCCCCATCTTCCTCTCTTCTTCATGCCTTTGCTGATGATTCTACCCTTCACTTTTCTTTTGCTTTTTCTTCACAACCTTCATCTGTTCCTCGTAATCAATATAGTATCACTCTTTCATCTACTCTTAACTCCGATTTGCAGAGAGTATCTGAGTGGGGCACTCAAAATTTAGTAAATTCAATGCCTCCAAGACACAGTTTCTGGCTATCTCTTTATCTTCTCCTCCTGATAACCTTATTGTTTTCAAAACTAATGAAATTTACCCTCTTAACTCTATCAACATATTAGGAATCCATATAGCCTCTAACTTGTCTTGGAGGAATCACATTATCCAAATTTCTAAATCTTCATCCAAAAAATTGGGGGTTTTGTTTCGTTTTCGTCATTACTTTTCCTCTTTGCAGTTACTTAAAATTTACGAAGGTCTTATCCTTCCCTGCTTAGAATACTGCTCACACATCTGGGGTGCTTCTTCCTTTACTTATCTTCTTTATAGGGTTGAATCTAAGGCAGTCAGACTCATTAATGATCCTTCTCTTACTTCTAACCTGGATTCTCTCTCTCTTCGCCGTAAGGTATCTTCCCTTTTGCTTTTCTATCTCTACTACTTCCATCGCTGCTCTGATGAGTTGGCGAGTTGCATCCCTCCTCCACTGCCGAGGCCGCGTAATACTCGCCAAGCGGCCTCATCTCACAGGTACTGTGTGGAGATTTGTAGCTCGCGGATTGGTCGGTGCAGCAACTGCTTCTTCCCATCTACCTCCAGACTCTGGAACTCTCTTCCTCCTTCTGTCTTTCCTAATTCTGATGACCTTTCATCCTTCAAAAAGCAGATCTATTGTCATCTCAGAGCCTAGTCCTCCATATATCTGGGTCCTATGTACTTTGACTGTTTTTTTTCCATCTGCCGTTTTCCTTTGTGTAACATTACCTCATCTCTGCCTTGTCCTTAACCTTTTTCTTTTCCTTCGTCTTGGAATTTTCTCGTGCCCGGGCCTTTATTGATGAGGGCAGTTTCTGCCTGTCCCCGGTGTCACAGTCATAACAAAAAAGTAGATTCTCATTTGTTCTTGTAATTCCATTAGTCGTAAGTTTATGTAACATATTATATTTTTCTACATAATAAACCCTGTTGAGGAAGGAGTGTTTTCTATACCTCTTATTAATCCTAAGTCATCTGAGACGAAAATGGGATATGTGATATAATAGCAACATTCATAAATAAAGAGGCCCACACTCGGCAACATAAAAGATATCTAGAAGATTATTATTATTCTTGCAGGTAAGAAATACATTAATTGCAATTTTTCACGTTCTGCTACTACACTATTTGCTAATCCTATACTACTTGCTATTTTATGCTCAGTAATGCTAACATTGATATCCTTACCCATCTATCCAACATAAACCTGAGAGTAGTCTATGCATGGTATCACACATGCACTCCCATTCCCTCTTTCCTGATCATTTTCATTACCACTATGTTTGTTCCTACAAATATTCGGCAGTTCTTTTATATCTGTATTCCAAATGGAGTTACTTATCAGTCCATAATTTCTTTTCTTGGCTTCCCCAAAGCTCTTGGATAAGCCAATCGGGGTATGCCAGCCTTCTAAAGTTCCCCCAAAGAAAGTTCACCTCATCTAGATAGTGAGGGTAAGCAAAGTCAAAGTGCCCTGAAGAAAAAAGATAATTCAGAGTACCCATTTTCACGGTATGAGAATAAAGTAATAATAGTGGATGTAGGTAGCTTTGTGGGTTGCCTCTCTGTTAAATGAGACCTTGTCATTGCTCTCCTTAATTACACTTGTATCTAGAAAAGGAATATGCCAATATTGTTAATTTTCCATTGCAAATTGATTGTTTATTAAAGTATTTAATTCCTATTAGAATTCCTCAGCCCTATCAAATCCCTACTCAAATACAGCAATAATATTAGCTACATATCTCTAACAAACAATCACAAAGGTAGCAGAGGTTGCTGGTTTGATTCTCTGGTGAAGGTATGCAGATGATTTATTTGCTGTACTTGAGAAAAGATTTTTTATGAGCGTGACAAAGGGACAAGCAACAAAATTTTCCTCATCAGGCCCGGGCACCAAGAAAACATTAAAAAAAAGAAAACGTAGAAATTTAATGACAAGGCAGAAATAATGGAAAGATACACAATTGGAAAAGAACAGGCTTAGAGAAGAGTAGAAGTACTAAAAACCTAAAGATATGACAAAATCGAGGCCTGAGATGATGATAGATCTGCTTTATGAAGGAAGATAGGTTATAAGAATTAGGAAATACAGAATGAGGAAGTGAGTTCAAAGTCTAAAGGTGGATGGGAAGAAGCAGTTGCTGCACTGGACAATCTGCGAGCTACATATCTCCACACAGTACTTGTGAGATTAGGCGCGTTGGCAAGTGTTACGCAGTCTCGAGAGTGGGGGAGCTATACAACTCGCCAACTCATCAGAGCAATGATGGAAGTAGTAATGATGAAAAAGAGAAAGGGATGTTACCTAACAGCAAAGAGAAAGAGAAACTGAATTATAAGTAAGAGAAAGGTCATTGATGAATCTGATTGCCTTAGATTCAACTCTATTAAAGATATAAAAAGAAGCACCATATGTGTGAGAAGTATTCTAAGCATGGACGGATGAGACCTTTATAAATTTTAAGTAACTGTAGAGGAAAATGACAAATAATGACAAAGCAAAACCCCCAATTAGAGGCTAATAGAATCCCTAATATGTTAACTAGACTCACTCACTCACTACGCTGGCTGCGAGCCTCGGTGGTCCCTTGCCACCATTACAAGAAGCTTCCACTGGTTACGGTCCATTGCTTCATTCCACCAGTTATTTGGATCTTCCATTCCTAAAATGGCCACATCCCTCTTTACATTGTCCTCCCATCTATGTCGAGGTCTCCCAACAGGTCTCCTTCCAAAAGTCAATCCCCTTGCAATATCTCCCACAATGCTATTGTTTGACATTCTATTAAATTTCGTTAGTTTCTAAGACAATAGGGCTATTATTTTTTTTCTTTCTGTGAGATTAAAGCCAACCTTATGTTGGCATGGGCCCTTGTCCAAAGGACGGCCCATACGCTATCAAGAGGAAAAGAAGATAAAGTAATAACTAGAAACTGTTTCTTGGAGGCATTAAATTCAACTAAATATTGGGTGCCCCACTCAGATACCCTCTGTAATTCGGAGATGAGAGTTAAAGAAAGAATGATATAAGACTCATAACGAGTACCAGATGAAAGTTGTGAAGAGACAACAGAGGTAAAATGAAGGGTAGAATTGTCGGCAAAGGCGTAGATAAGAGAGGAGGATGGGGACTGAAGAAAATAGTTGATGAAGAGAAGAATCAGAGTAGGTAAAAAAAAAAACATAGCCCTGTGGAACACAACAAGAAACAGGAAAAGAGCAAGGTGTTGCACTGTCAACAACCACAAATATAAAGCTGTCAGAAAGAAAACTGGAAATCAGAGAACAGAGAGAAGGAGTAAAGCCATAATTAGGTTGTTTGGCCAACAGAGCCTTGTACCAAACTCTGTTTAAAGTCATAGTGTTAGAGATGGATAAAGTACGAGAAACAAGTGAGTCAGAATCACTTACAGATGAGTTGGTAGAAAAGTGAAAGCCAATTTGAGTGGCTTTATAAGTGGGAGAGCAAACTTTAGAACAATCAGAACGAATGATTTACAGACGACTATGGAGAGGTTTTTGGCTAAGGATCCAAAACAGTTTTCAGTGTTAGAGAAGTTAAGATCAACAACTTTCATTCTTAAAAAGGAAGCCTTAGACCTTTGAATCTAAGCAGTGCAGCAATTCCTAGCTGTAATAAAAACAGAGTGAGCTAATTCAGAAAGAAAGGCTTATCCTGAGTAACCACTGAGCAGACATGGTCAAACCAAGGATTAAGAGGAGAAAATGTTTTCAGAGAGTGGGGGATGAATGCCTCCATGCCCGAGATTATGATTTTGGCACCCTTTAGGTATACCTGATCAGGGTTGCGCGTCTAACAGCAGTAATCATCCCATGGGAAGTCAAAGAGAAAGTTATGTAAATCACCAGGTTGGGTACACTCAATGTTCCAAAAGTGGTGCTGAGAATTAAGAACTGATAAAGCGGGAGCAAAAATGGAAGAGATTGAGATCGAAGAGTGGTCAGATTTACCAAGAAGGGAAAGCACAGAATATGAGTAGTTTGAATGATTAGGCATAAAATAGATCAAGAGTGTTGGATGCTTGTTCATGGTGATCAGGAATTCGAGTAGGATGATTGATTATCCTTTTTTTTTAAACTGTGACAAGGGAACAGGCAAGAAATTTGCCCTCATTGGGTCCGGGAAAAGCATTAAGAAGACGACAAAGTAGAAGTATAAGGACATGGCAGAAATAAAGGAATGATACACAATATGAAAAGGAGAAGATGAAAGAATAGTTGAAGTAATGAAGATCTAGAGATATAGTAGAAGTAGGTGCTGAAACCATGATAGCTCTGTATTTTGAAGGTAGACAGGTAATAAGAATTAGGGACGACAGAAGGAAGAAAAGAGTTCCAGACCCTGGAGGTGAATGAGCAGAAGTCACTGCACTGACCTATCTGCGAGCTACAAATCTCCACACTGTACCTGTGAGGTGAGGCCACTCAGCGAGTGTTATGCGGCATCAGTAGTGGAGTAGAGATTCAACTCATCAACTCATCTGAGCAGCAATAGAAGTAATAACGGTAGATAATAGAAAGGCGTGATACCTTACAGCGAAAAGAAATAGAAGCCAAATAAAATGTAAGAGAAGGGGCACTGATGAGTTTAATTGACTTAGAATCAATTTTATAAAGAAGAAAAGTATAAGAAGAAACACCCAAAATGAACAAGCAGTATTCTCAGATAGGGATGGATGAGATCTTTATAGATTTTAAGTCTCTGGAATGAGGAAAAGTAATGACAATAACAAACGGAACCCCCCCCCCCCCATTTTTTGGATGCAGATTTAGATATATGCATTATGTGATTTCTCCAAGACAAGTCAGAGGCTATCTGGACTCTTAATATGAAAATAGAATTAAGAGGATAAATTTTGTTAGATTCGAAGACAATAGGGCTAATTGGAGAAGAAGAAGAAGAAGAAGAAGAAGAAGAAGAAGAAGAAGAAGAAGAAGAAGAAGAAGAAGAAGAAGAAGAAGAAGAAGAAGGAGAAGAAGAAGGAGAAGAAGGAGAAGAAGAAGGAGAAGAAGGAGAAGAAGGAGAAGAAGGAGAAGAAGAAGAAGAAGAAGAAGAAGAAGAAGAAGAAGAAGAAGAAGAAGAAGAAGAAGAAGAAGAAGAAGAAGAAGAAGAAGAAGAAGAAGAAGAAGAAGAAGAAGAAGGAGAAGGAGAAGGAGAAGGAGAAGGAGGAGGAGGAGGAGGAGGAGGAGGAGGAGGAGGAGGAGAAGAAGAAGAAGAAGAAGAAGAAGAAGAAGAAGAAGAAGAAGAAGAAGAAGAAGAAGAAGAAGAAGAAGAAGAAGAAGAAGAAGAAGAAGAAGAAGAAGAAGAAGGAGAAGGAGAAGAAGAAGAAGAAGAAGAAGAAGAAGAAGAAGAAGAAGAAGATATAGAGATAACTAGATACTAAGTCTTGGAGGCATCAATTATTTTGGGTGCCCCACTCAGATACCCTCTGTAAATCGGAGTTGAGATTTGAAGAATGAATGATACGAGACTTATTACGAGTACCAGATGAAGGTTGTGAAGAGAAGGCACAGGAAAAATAAAGGGTGAAATAGTCGGCAAAGGCGTAGAGAAGAGAGAAGGATGGGGAATAAAGAAGATCATTGACGGATAGAGGAAGAAAAGTAGGTAAAAGAACAGAATCCTACAGAACACCATTGGAAACACAAGAATGAGCTATATGTTGCACTGTCAACAACCACAAATATAAAACTGTCTGAGAAACTGGAAAACAGAGAACAGAGATAAGGGATAAAGTAATAAACAGGAAGTTTGTTCAAAACACCTTTGTGCCTGACTCTGTCAAAAGCCTTAGAGATATCAAAGGCTACAAAAAAAAAATTCCTCACAGTTCCTCAGAGAATAAAGCCATACATGAGTATGATAGGACGGGATGCCACCATTGAATCATGACTTGTGAAAGCCGTACTGATGATCAAGGATATGCGAGCTAAATTCAAGATGTTTCAAGCGGTGATAATTGAGCAAAATCTCGAAAACATGAGCGATAGCAGAGGTTAAGGCAATAGGTCGGTAGCTGGAAGGAATAGAATGAGCTAGAGCATGCTTTTAAGATGAAGGATAAATACTGGTAGAGAGAATAAGCTTAAAAAGGTTGGCAAAGCATGGGAGCCAGTTCATCTGTAAACTTCTTAACTTTGTAGGGATGCCTTGTTCATCTTTAGAGAGCGAGGAACATTAAGGTCTTTGCGTGAAGAAAAGTCAAGAGAGGCATAGGGTTAGAGAAAGGTAGAGAACAAGGAAAAGGCACACTGGAATCGCTCACAGAAGAGTTGGCAGTAAAATGAGAGCCAAAGAGAGTGGTTTTGTCAGTAGTAGAGCAAGCCATAGAACCATCAGGGTGAATGAGAGGGGGAAAGCTCCAGATCTTGAGTAATAGAGATAGCAAGGGCCTCACTCCCTCCCACATCAGTGTGAGAAGAATGAAGCTTCTCACTTTGGTGTACACTGAAGTCTCCAATATAGAAAACTGCAGCATGTGGGCGAGAAGATAACAAGGACTCATGGCAAGAAGACAGATATTCAAATAAGGACACAAAGTCAGTGGAGTTAGGAAAACAGTAGCAGAAGCAAAGAAATATAGTGGTAGTGGAGAGATAGATCGTCAGCCAGAGAACATCAAATTCAGGAGATTCAAGGTCCATGAGCCTTGCAATATGAGTGTTAGTATTACAGTAGGCACAGACCCCACCTTTGAAACAACAACGCAAATACAGCTTATAGTGAGAGATTTGAAATGGGTCAGGGGAAGCACGGCTACACAGCTGAGTTTCAGAGAAAAGGAGGAGATTAGGGAGGGATGTACCCAAGTGCTGTTCCACAGACGAAGATTGGAGTTCAGACCACTGATGTTAGAAAAGTGAAGAGTGAAAGGAGCAAATCTACCAGGAGGTGCAATGTTAAGGATAGAATCATTACTACTGCCAACCGTGTCTACCCTTACGCCAATAGTGTGGTCATCAAGATTCCCGGAGATTCTTAGCATACCTCTACGCCTGGTACTGGAAGCCTTAAGCTGTGGACCCTCCATAATTAGAATAAAAATGAGGAAAAAGAGACCAAAAAGAAACAGAGATGGGGAGTCTTGTGACTTGTCAAATGTAATGGCATAATAAGCAATGTGTAACAATTAAGCCAGAATATTTGGTGTATATGTAAGCATAAGGATAGAACCGTGCATGATGGAAGAACTAACATCAAGCTATCTTAGTCAGTCCTAGAGAAGTCAGAAATACCTTCAGTTATAGTATTCAAAGGGCAGATGGTGCCATGACCAACCTACTAACCATAACATTAAAAGGCCTGAAGGAACACGAAGAGTTGGAGAATAGATTTTCCAAAATGGGGATAAAAATAAAAGTTGGGTAATAGCTTAAATTAATTACATTTTAGTGCATTGGTTTTTTTTTCAAGCAATGTTGCAATTATCATAGAAACCTTACATCTTTTTTTGGTCACAAGGTGTTGCAGTAGGGATCCATTTTTGACA
Source organism: Halocaridina rubra (assembly GCA_037179515.1). Taxonomy (NCBI): domain Eukaryota; kingdom Metazoa; phylum Arthropoda; class Malacostraca; order Decapoda; family Atyidae; genus Halocaridina; species Halocaridina rubra. Next base: position 73,508 of record JAXCGZ010003997.1, read on the forward strand.
AATTCTGTGATGATGTAAAGGGGTTCTGTTTCAGGCAGCGTACACATGCCATACAACTTAACGAGTTTGGGATGTTTTAGTTTCTGCATTGTCTCAGCCTCATTATGAAATTCGTGAACTTCCATACATCCTGCAAAATATTAACTTTATATATTCTCTGAATAAAATAATAAGTCTCATAAGCTGATAGACACTGTCTGTGATATTACCTAGGTTTAGTCCTATTGCTAAGTTTTCAATTACGCACCTGGTTTCATGGATTTCACGGCGACCTCTATGGCTCCCCATTCTCCTCTTAGAACTTCTCCAAAATTTCCCTTACCCACAGCTTCGCCAAGCTTTAGGGTGTTACGATCTATTTCCCATTGTGGCTTACTGCTCTGGTTGTTGGTGAAATTTGAATTCACCGTTTGGGTAGAGGCAAAAATGGGACTCTCATTTGGCAAGGTCTGGCTGATAGCTTGAAAAGAAGACTGGTGGTCGTCACTCTGGTTGCTACAAAACGATGGAGGAGGCTCTATCTGATACACAAAGATGACAAGTAATTAGAGCAACACAGGAAGCATGATAACTGGCACTAATTAATATTGAAGAAAAACTTGATATAATTCACTAACCCGACATGGAACTTTTAAAATGATGTTTGACTGTGGATTGTTCTTGTAATATTGAATGAGGTCTTGCAACGTGGAAAAGCACAAGGTATTGGACAAATAATATCTGTCCCCATCATCCTGGTGTATTTTGAAGTGCTTAACATCATTGTTGAGTCGAACTGCAAAATAATGAATAAATGGATGAATGAATGAATGAATGAATGAATTAATTAATTAATTAATTAATTAAAAGAAATAGATAAAAATGAATAAATGATCACACACACACACACACACACACACACACACAATATATATATATATATATATATATATATATATATATATATATATATATATATATATATATATATATATATATATATATATATATATATATATATATATATATACATACATACATATACCTTGGCTGTTTCCCCCTATAATTGGGGGTAGCCGACATCAAGAAAGGAAAACAAAAAGGGGGCTTATATATATATATATATATATATATATATATATATATATATATATATATATATATATATATATATATATATATATATATATATATATATATATATATATATATAATATATATATATCTACCTTGGCTGTCTCCCCCAATAGTGGGGTAGCCGACATCAAAAAAGAAGCAATAAGGGGATTACTTTGCTCTATGGGTAATGACGAGGGAGCTAGAGACCGTTCAGATGGCACTGCTGGAGTCCACAGCCCATCTTCCCGCTCTTCCACAACCTGCGCCGCTTCATGAATGCCAACTCCCCTACTGCCTCTATCACAGGGCTACCTCTGTAACATGCAGTCCTGTGGTAATAGCAGATGCCCATCAGAGCTGCGTCACAATCGCTTGCCACTCATCCCTATTCCTAGCACGCTCACTTGCTTCCCTCACATCCATCCTCCTATCATTCAGGGCTCTCCTTACTCCATCCATCCACCCAAATCTAGGCCTCCCTCTAACATTTAACCCATCAACTCTCGCATAATTCACCTTTTTCAGCAATCTTTCATCATCCATCCTTTCCACATGGCCAAACCATCTCAGAACATTCATATCTAATCTGACTGAAAATTCTCTCCTCACACCCGTTCTTGCTCTCACCACTTCATTTCTAACCCTATCCAACCGAGATACACCAATCATACTCCTCAGGCATTTCATCTCAAACACATTTAGTTTCCGTCTCTCACTTACTTTCATACCCCATAACTCTGATCCATACATCACAGTTGGCACAACCACTTCCTCATACATAACTTTCTTGACATTCATTTCCAACCCTCTATTCTTCATCACTCCTCTCAACGAACCCAACACTTTACATCCTTCATTCACTCTGTGACACCCATCTGCTTCCACTCCACATTTTCAGCTATAACCGAGCCTAAGTACTTAAACTTATCTACTTCCTCAAGTGTCTCTCCATTCCACATAGCATTCAATCCAGCACCATCCTCATATCTTGTACACCTCATAACCTTACTCTTTCCCACATTCACTTGCAACTTCCTTCTCTCACACACCATTCCAAATTCTGACTCTAACTGACACAGCTTCTCCTCTGAATCTGCCACCACCACAGTATTATCTGCAAACAGCAACTGATTCTGTTCCCACTCGTTATCATCCCCATCTATCATTCTCAAACATCGACCTCTCACTCGCTCATTCACCTCTCTTACGACTCCATCAATATACAGATTGAACAGCCATGGTGACATCACACATCCCTGTCTCACTCCCACACTCACTGGAAACCACTCACTCACTTCATTCCCTACTCTGACACAAGCTTTACTGCCCTCATACAAACTCTTCACTGCATGCAACAGTTTACCATCAATTCCATATAACTGCAAAACATTCCACATTGCCTCTCTATCAACTCTATCGTACGCTTTCTCCAGATCCAAAAATGTAAAATACACATCCTTACCCTTTGCTAAATATTTCTCACATAACTGCCTAACTATAAAAATCTGATCTATGCAACCTCTACCTCTCCTAAGACCACTCTGCACTTCCGTGATCACATTTTCTGTCTTATCCCTAATCCTATTACTCAGTATACTACCATACACAATTCCTACCACACTCAACAAACTTATACCCCTAAGATTACAGCATTCATACACATCTCCCTTACCTTTGTATAGGGGCACTATACAAGCAATCACCCATTCCACTGGCACCATTGACAACATAAAGCATATATTAAACACTCTCACTAACATTCCAATGCAATCACACCCCCTTCTTTCAACATTTCCGCTCTCACACCATCCATTCCAGGTGCTTTACCTGTGTTTGCTTCATGCAATGCCATTTTCAACTCCTCTCTTGTAATTTCTCTCTCATTTTCATCTCCCATAATTGGCACTTGAACACCCCCCACTGCCACTATAGCTGCCTCACTATCTTCTTCAACATTCAGCAAGCACTCAAAATATTCTGGCCAGCTTTTCCTTGCATCGTTCCCTCTTAACATCTGTCCATTCACATTTTTCACTGTTTCTTCCATCCTCGATCCACCCTTCCTTGCTCTCTTCACTTCTTTCCCAAGCTTCTTTTTATTCTCCTCATATGACCTACTAAATTCCTTTCCCCACCTAGCATTTGCCAACCTCTTCTCTTCTCTACCTTACCCTTGGTTTCCACATTTTTCTCCCTATATTTTTCATACTTCTCCCTACTGTTACAGTGCAGCCATTCCTCAAAAGCCCTCTTCTTCTCTTCCACCTTCATTTTCACCCCTTTATTCCACCGCTCGCTACCCCTCCTCATGCCACCTCCAACAAACCTCTTTCTACACACATCACTTGCATGTCCCACAACACATTCTTTCATCAACCCCCATTCCTCCTCTAACTCTCCAACTTCTCTTTCTTTCACCCTGTCATATGCCACTTTCAACCTGTCCTGATATTCCTGTCTCTTCTCTGGATTTTTCAACTCTTCTACCTTCACCATTTCCCTTCTACATCCCCCCCCCCCTCTCTATTTCCCCACTCTTTTGCTACTACCACTTTTGCTTCAACCAAAAGATGATCAGACATCCCAGCAGCCACTCCCCTAAATGCAAGCACATCTTTCACTCTACCAATCATGCTCTTTGCTACCAACACATAATCCATCAATGCTCTTTCTTTCACTCTTCCATTTGCCACTTTCATCCATGTATATTTATTTAATAACTTCTTGAAAAAACTATTACCTATCACCAACTCTTGCTCCACACATATATCTAACAGTCTCTTGCCACTCTCATTACCACCCTGTACCCCATACTTTCCTACAACACCTTCTACCTCTCCATCACCCACTCTGGCATTCAAGTCACCCAACACAACTACATAGTTCCTTCTACTC
>JAXCGZ010003997.1:85000-95000 GCA_037179515.1 Halocaridina rubra
ACCTCAATGTCCGTAATCTCCATTGCTGAGTCATAGCACGCGCTAATTCACCAGAAGCTAATTCATCCCAGTCACTCCTCTTAGCTCCTTTGGAATAAAGGGCTGCTACACTTCCCTCCCTTCTTAAAACACCCAGAAAGTAAGTGAGCATCATTATTTTGTCTTGAGGCCTGATATCCGCAGCTAATTTACCCACACCGCTCTTTATAATGGTAACCCCACACCTTTGTCTCCTTTTGCTTGCAGGTGCAAGAACACCCTTTGGCCCACGTTACCTATTCATATTTACTCACTTCCATCCCACTATGGCTTACCTTTGCATCCACGCTTCCATTTAGTGCCAGATGTAACCCTAGATAAATTAAAATCCTCAACCAGGTCTATGCTCTATACAAAACCGTAGGTGCAATCACGTCTGATTCATCTTTCTCTTTGCATTAATTCCTAAACATACCTTCCTCATCATCATAGTTTCCATCCAGCCTGGACATTTCCTCGCTTCCATCCTTCTATGGCTTACCTCTGCATCCACTCATCTATTCCTTTACACTTGATACCCCAGATAATGTAAAACTCTCAACTTCTTCAAGAATGTCCCATTCTCTCTAACATTTAATATGCCAATAATAACACTCCTCGTACATCACATGACTGCTTTTACCAGCATTATCCACAACTTATATCTGTCACATACCCATGTAATTTCAGTCACAAACTGTTTTTGTTCCATCTTAAAAGAAGCTACGAGGAACACAATATTTTTTTTTTTTTACACAAGGACGGGTTGCCACATCAGAGCCGGGCACAATCACAGTAATGAAGACCTAGAAATATTTCAGGATTAGGCCCTGAGCTGAAAATAGATCAGCTTTTTAAATGAAAGGTCAGGAGAATTAGGGAAGACAGAAGAAGGAAGTGGAAGGAAAGAAGCAGTCACTACACCCACCAATCTGTGAGCTACAAATCACCGCATAGCAATTCAGGAATTTACTAATGTTTAACAACCCTCCATTCTGACCAACAAATTCCAAGACTCTTCCTTGCACCCATCAATTTTTTCTTTTTTTTTTTATGATTGTGAAACCAGGATGGGCAAAAAAAAAAAAAACATAAATCTACCCTCATCGGGCCTGGGCACGAAGAAAACATAGAGAGAAACAAAGGTGGGGAGTATTGTGACTTGTTAGATGTGAAGGGATAATAAGACATGTGTAACAAATATCTTAGAATATTCGGTGTTGATGTAGGCATAGAAAGAGAACGTAACTGAAGGAAGACTTAACATCGAACTTTCCTGGACCGTCTTCTATAAGGCCACAAGACCCTCAGCTATAGTATTGTACTTTCATTCCCGTGCCATCCATACACACATTGGACACCCATGGCGACATTATAGTAATTAATAATAATAATAATAATAATAATAATAATAATAATAATAATAATAATAATAATAATAATAATAATAATAAAAATAATAATAATAATAATAATAATAATAATAATAATATTTATTATTATTATTATTATTATTATTATTATTATTATTATTATTATTATTATTATTATTATTATGTTAATAATAACAACACCGACAACAGCAACAACAACAACAGCAACAATAATAATAATAATAATAATAATAATAATAATAATAATAATAATAATAATAATAATAATAATAATAATAATAATAATAATAATAATAATAATAATAAAAATAATAATAATAATAATAATAATAATAATAATAATAATAATTAGAGCAATAACAATAGCAATGCGCACTGTAAAAATTTTGTCTTCAATATAATTTACTTCCAATAGGAGGCTAGACTTAGAGTGACAACAAAAATTATCATAACAAAGTCACTTTACTCTGTATGAACATTATGTCCAATAAGGAATATCAAAATTAAATGGATAAAAGATTAATGTTTAAATCTATCAATCTATCTACCTTGGCTGTTTCCCCCTTTAATTGGGGGGTAGCCGACATCAAGAAAGGAAAACAATGAGGGGATTACTTTGCTCTATGGGCAATGACGAGGGAGTTTAAATAAAACAAGAAAAAGTATGAGAATAGAAAAATAGCTTCAATGACATCATTTTATATTAAACACAGGAATACTATTCCATGCAGTATGTTACAATGACTACCCCTCTTTTTCTCCCCATTTTTTTTCTCAAACAGCTTCTCTTCTTAGGAAGAGTAAAATGGATAGAGTTGTAGTGTCCCTCGCTAGGCAACACCTGACAGTTTTATATGTTCAATGAGTATATCCATTGTAATGATAAGCCTATAATGGAATATTGTCTTCCCCATCCTCCTCTCTTCTTCACGCCTTTGCCGATGATTCGGCCCCTCATTTTTCCTCTGCCTTTTCTCCCCAATCTTCATCTGCCACTTATAATTAGTCTCGTATTAATCTTTCTTCTACTCTCAACTTAGGTTTGCAGAGGGTATCTGAGTGGGGTACCCAAACTTTAGTTAAAGTTAATGCCTCCAAGACACAGTTTCTGGCTATCTCTATATATTTTTCTCCTCCTGATAGCCCTATTATCGTCGAAACTAACGAAATTTATCTTCTTAATTCTATTAACATATTAGGAATCCAGATAGCCTCTAACTTGTCTTGGAGGAATCACATAATCCAATTTCTAAATCTGAATCCAAAAAAATGGGGGTTCTATTTCGTTTTCGTCATTACTTTTCCTTTTACAGGTACTTGAAATCTATACAGGTCTTATCCGTCCCTGCTTAGAATACTGCTCACACATCTGGAGTGCTTCTTCATATACTTATCTCCTTGATAGGGTTAAATATAAGGCATTCAGACTCATTAATGATACTTCTCTTACTTATAATCTGGATTATCTTTCTCATCTCCATAAGGTATCATCCTAGTTTCTTTTTTATCGCTACTACTTCTATCGTTGCTCTGATGAGTTGGTGAGTTGCATCCCTCCCCCACTGCCGAGGCCACATAACACCCACCAAGCGACCTCGTCTCACAGGTACTGTGTGGAGATTAGTGGTTAGTGGATGGGTCGGTGCATCGACTACTTATTCCCATCTACCTCCAGACTCTGGAACACTCTTCCCCCTTTTATCTTTCCTAATTCTTGTAACCTATCTTCCTTCAAAAAACGTATCTAACGTCATCTCAGGGCCTAATCCTGCCAAATCTCTAGGTTCTCAGTGCTTCTACTATTCTTTCAGCCTGTCCTTTTCCTATTGTGTATCATTACGTCATCTCTGCCTTGTCCTTAACCATTCACTTTTTCTTCGTCTTAATATTTTCTTCGTGCCCGGGCCTTTAATGATGAGGACAATTTTCTTGCCTGTCCCGTTGTCACACTTATATATATATATAAAAGATGAAACACAAGTTCTGACATCTGTAAGGGTAAAAATATCAGACTCAAAGTTTTCATAAAAAGAAATGAATAAATAAGAAAGAAAAATATGTAAATGAATAAATAAATAAATTAATTAATTAAGTAATTATTAAGGAATAAATAAATAAATAAGTAAATAAACTTTCAAGATCTGCAAATGACGCATCCATATATTTATTTATTATTTATTTATTTATTTATTTTAACAATATGAGACCGGGATCTTTTAATGAAATGAAAATCTAACCTTTGGTATTAACGGACCCTAAAGTAAAGAGCGCTACGTTATTTGAACTTGTTATTCATGAAAATGATTCGCAAAATATCTATATATCTACCTTGGCTGTTTCCCCCTTTAATTTGGGGGCAGCCGACATCAAAAAAAGAAAACAATAAAGGGATTACTTTGCTCTATGGGCAATGACGAGGGAGCTAGCGACCGTTCAGATGGTACTGCTGGAGTGCCACAGCCCATCCTCCCGGCTCTTCCACAACCAATGTCGCTTCACTACTGCCAACTCCCCTACTGCCCCTACCACAGGGCTACCTCTGTAAGATGCAGCCCCGTGGTAACAGCAGATGCCCATCAGAGCTGCGTCACAATCACTCGCCACTCATTCCTATTCCTAGCACGCTCACTTGCTTCCCTCACATCCATCCTCCTATTATTCACGGCTCTCCTTACTCCATCCATCCACCCAAACCTAAGCCTCCCTCTAGCATTTCTCCCATCAACTCTCGCATTCATCACCTTTTTCAGCAGTCTTTCATCACCCATCCTTTCCACATGGCCAACCATCTCAGAACATTCATATCTACTCTGGCTGCAATGTCTCTCCTCACACCCGTTCTTGCTCTCACCACTTCATTCCTAACCCTATCCAACCGAGGCACACCAATCATACTCCTCATGCATTTCATCTCAAACACATTTAGTTTCTGTCTCTCACTTACTTTCATACCCCATAACTCTGATCCATACATCACAGTTGGCACAACCACTTTCTCATGCAAAACTTTCTTAACATTCATTTCCAACCCTCTATTCTTCACCACTCTTTTCAACGCACCCAACACTTTACATTCTTCATTCACTCTGTGACACACATCTGCTTCCACTCCACCATTTGCAGCTATAACCGAGCCTAAATACTTAAACTGATCAACTTCCACGAGTGTCTCTCCATTCAACATAGCATTCAATCCAGCACCATCCCCATTTCTTGTACACCTCATAACCTTACTCTTTCCCACATTCACTCGCAACTTCCCTCTCTCACACACCATTCCAAATTCTGACACTAACTGACCCAGCTTCTCTTCTGAATCTGCCACCACCACAGTATTATCTGCAAACAGCAACTGATTCTGCTCCCACTCGTTATCATCCACATCTACCATTCTCAAACCTCGACCACGCACTCGCTCATTCACCTCTCTTACAACTCCATCAATATACAAATTGAACAGCCATGGTAACATCACACATCCCTGTCTCAGTCCCACACTCACTGGAAACCACTCACTCACTTCATTCCCTACCCTAACACAAGCTCTAATGCCCTCATACAAACTCTTCACTGCATGCAACAATTTACCATTAGTTCCATATAATCTCAAAACATTCCACATTGCTTCTCTATCAACTCTATCATACGCTTTGTCCAGTTTATTCTAATTCAACTAATCGATCCGGCATACTCTATAAAATTATCTAATCTGATACAAGGAAGGCATCAGCATGTTATATAAGACGCCATACCCAAAAAGAAAAAAATATAGTGATAAGATTATTCATCCATAGGAAGACCTGATTATTATAAAGACGATAGGCTTTAAATACTACGAAGTTTAAAGTAGGACTCAAGACATTTCACGCATATAGGATACTGGGGTCTGAGATACTGTGATGGCAAAGTATAGCATTTTATATATCATTTGGATGTAAGTTCTATCTTATTTTCATTGTCAAGTTTGATTCTTCCCTAATATAGACTTATTATTCTAACCAATAAACTGGAATCCATATTAAGGCCATCAAGCATTTTCATCTTCTATTAGGGATTGTGTAAAAGAGAATAAGGGATTATCCACAAGTATCTAAAATTTCAAAATCAAATGGAAATTGTCCACATGTTACTTCTACATAATTATAGATTGGGACAGTTTCTTTTGCCTGTCATCTTATACTGAGTCAGTTTGGATAACGCAAAAAGATATTTTTCTATGTTCATACGTTTCTTAATTTAGGCATAAATCTTTTATTCATTTGATTTCGATATTCCTTATTAGACATAATGTGTATATACTAATCATGAAACTGCTTAAGATCTCAACTTTGACTTACTCTTCTGAAAACAAACCCTCTGCTGGGATGATAATTTCGGGTGGGACATAGCCAGTAACTTGCTTTCCATCTCGTGATATCCTGGCATACCACCAATGTTCATTGGTCTTTTCCAGTAATTCCAGTTTCTGATGTTTCTTAATGAATAAAGCACCTTCATCCTTCGGTACAACTTCTTCTAATGCAACATACCAGCCCAAACTCTGCATCTCATTCCCTCCAGAATCTTCAAAATATTTGAGAACAAAATACACAGAAGTTAAAAGTATATGTAGTGGATTTGAGTGTGCATAGAAAACTAATAGTAGTATTTGTGCCCTTAAATAGTTTTACATTACAAATCTCTTTCCATATATATGGTTTGGAAAATAATTAACCTTTATTCTCTAATTTTATGAAATTCATCACATTACCTTCCAAATCAAATAACATGTCCATTTTTTTATTAATGTGACACCGGGACAGGCAAGAAATTGCCCTCATCAATAAAGGCCCATCACGAAGAAAACATTAAGACGAAGAAAGAGTAAAGGGTTAGGAACAAGGAAGATATAAGGTAATGATACTCAATAGGAATAGGACAGGCTTAAAGAATAGACGAAGTACTGAGGACCTAGAGATAGGACAGGATTAGGCCCTAAGATGACGATAGATTCGTTTTTTGATGGAGGATAGTTTATAAGAACTAGGGAAGACAGAAATAGAAAGAGACTTCCAGAGTCTGGAGGTAGATGGGAAGAAGCAGTCACTGCACCGACCCATCTGCGAGCCACAAATCTCCACACAGTACTTGTGAGATGTGACCGCTTGGCAAGTGTTACGCAGCCTCGGCAGTGGGAAAGGGATGAAATTCGCTAACTCATCAGAGCAGCGATGGAAGTAGTAGCGATACAAAAGAGGAAGGAATGATACCTTATGGCAAAGAGAAAGATAATCCAGATTACAAGTAAGAGAAGTATCATTAATGAGTCTGACTGCCTTAGCTTTAACCCTATCAAGGAGATAAATATATCAAGAGGAGAATAAGATAAAGAATTAGGCAGAAACTGTTAGAGACATTAAGTATAACAAAATTTTGGGTGCCACACTCAGATACCCTCTACAAATCCGAGTTGAGAGTAGTTTAATGAGTGATACAAGATTGATTACGAGTAGCAGATGAAGGTTGTGAAGAAAAGGCAGAGGAATAATGAAGGGTAGAATTGTCAGCAAAGGCGTGAAGAAGAGAGGTGGATGCGGACTGAAGATGATCGTTGATGAGGGAACAGAGTAGGTGAAACAACAGAGTCCTGTGGAACACCACGGGTAACAGGGAATAGGCTAGATGTTGCACCGTCAACAACCACACATAAAACGAACCGAAAGAAAACTAAAAATCAGAGAAAAATTATGAGGTGTTACCAAGCTAAATGCACATTCCTCATACTGAAAGTAAATGGCTTAGGGGTAAATGCAAGAATATCATGAAATCATCCATGTATACGCATTTATACGATTGAAATCAGTTAAGAACTCAGAAATTTAGGTTTATTGACAGAGCTTCTCCTATCTATCAATCTATCTATCTATCTATCTATCTATCTATCTATCTATCTATATCTATATATATATATATATATATATATATATATATATATATATATATATATATATATATATATATATATATATATATATATATATATATATATATATATAAATATTTCTATCTATCTATCTTCTTACTTATCTATCTATCTATCTATCTATATTGAATAATTAATTGATTATTTAATTAATTAGCTTATTTAATCATTTACTTATTTATGCAATTAATAGACATACTTCAGCAAAATGGTAAGATATTCAATGACACACACACACACATTATATATATATATATATATATATATATATATATATATATATATATATATATATATTTAAGAGTACATGTAAAATATTATTTACCTACGACGGATTCCTCTGGTCTGAAAGAGAAAATTAAAAAGGATTGTGAATAAGAACAAATACATATAGTGAAAAAGCTTTGCTGTATCTTATTCAGTTCAAAGAGAACTTTGTATTCACTCTCAACATATTTTCATATAGTAGTAGTTTATATTCTCACAGAATTACATATATGCATAGCTATATAAATACATACATACATACATGCAAGAAATGATTACCTATTAAAAAAAAAAGGCAGATAGACATTATGAGAGGGATAGCACCACGTAGGCAAAAGAAAATCCAAAGCTTTTTCACAACTTTATTAGAAGAAAACTGAAGGTAAAAGAACAGGTTTTAAAGCTAAAGAGAGCAGATGGAAGCATCACTGAGATGGATAAAGAGATCTGCTAAGAATTGAACACGGAGTTTCAGTCAGTATTTACAGTAGAAAATACCCCACCCCCTCAGATTGCAGAGATAGGCGCTCAGGCGCCAGTATTAGAAAACATCTTTTCAGCCACAGAGGAATGCAAAGTGCTGATTGAGTTAGATGTCCATAAAGCTACAGGTCCTGATGATATATCCCCTTATGAACTTAAGAAAAGCGCTAAATCAATATCAGCGGCACTATGTATCATATTTGAAAGTCGCTGGAATCATGGGAAATTCCAAGTTGCTGGAAACAAGTGAATGTGGTACCTATTTTCAAAAAGAGAAGGAGGGATACACCTCTAAACTATAAACATGTTTCCTTGACCAGGGTAGATTGCAGAGATATGGAGAAACTACTAAGAAAACACAGTTCTCTTCACTTGGAATCCTTCAACCTTTTTGTCAGTGAGACAACATGGCTTCAGAGAAGGTAGATCAACAGTAACAAACTTATAGAATTTTATGATGAGGTAAGCCAACTCTTACAGGATAGACTTATTAAGAAGCTGAAAGCAATGGCTAGAATAGGTGGAAATGTCTTGGAATGGATAAAAACTTACTTAGAGGGAAGGGAACATAGAACTAAAGGGAGACACTCGGTGTCTGAATGGAGAAGGGTTAGTAATGGAGTTCCACAGGGTTCAGTTTTAGGACCACTTTTGTTCCTTGTATATGTAAATGACCTACCAGAGTCTGTAAATTCATTCATGAATATGTTTGCATATGATGCAAAGATTGTGAAGAAAATAAGAGACTAGAATAATGGATAAGAATTTCAGAAGTTTGAAGCTTCGTAAAAAAAAATACTTACTGGAATAAGAATAGGAGGAGAAGAAACATAAATGCCTGCCGACTTACAAACGAGCAAGAAATTATTACATAAGTAAATGAAGAAAGGAAAAGAGATTTTGAGATGAACATTGCCAGGAAGTCTAAAGAAAACCCCAAGCTTTTCCACTGTTTTGTCAAAGGAAAATTGAAGGTCATAGAACAGGTTTTAAAAGCTATAGAGAGCAGATGGAAGCATCACTGAGAGAGATAAGAGATCACGATCCGGTATAAAAGACCATTATATTTCCAGCTACAGAACTATGTAAATCCTTGATAGAGTTAGATGCCCATAAGGCTATGAGTCCTGATGACACATCCCTTTCTGTACATAAGAAATTTGCTAAACCAGTATTGGTATAGCTATGCATCATATTTGAAAAGTTTCTGGAATCTAAGGAGATTCCAAGATGCTGGAAACAAGCAAGCGTGGTACCAATCTTCAAAAAGAAAGAATAAATACAGCTCTAAATCATAGGCTTGTTTCCTTGACCAGAATAGTTTGCAAAGATATGGAGAAACGACTAAGAAAACGCATCTCTAGTTACATGGATCCTTCAACTATTTTCAGTGAGACAATGTGGCTACAGAGAAGGCAGATCAACAATAACAACATTTGTAAAAAAAAAAAAAAAAATTTTGAAGTACGCCACATCTTTCAAGAAAGAGAGAGATGAGCAAATTGCATAATCTTAGATTTCCAGAATTCAATTGGTACGGCTTCACTTGGAAGACTTATTGAGAAGCTGCACTAATGGCAAGAATAGGTGGAGATATCTTTCAGTGTTATAGGAACAGGGTTCAGCTTTAGGGCACTTTTGTTCCTTGTATATGTAAATGACCTACCAAAGTCTGTAAATTCATACTTTAATATATATGCAGATGATGCAAAGAATGTGAAGAGAGTAAGAGATGAGAACAATGGTAGAGAACTTCAGGGAAATCTAAATTGTCTGCATTAGTGGTCAGAAAATTGGCTAATGAAGTTAAATACTTCAAAATGTAAGGTGATGAGAATGGGTACAGGTTCAACAAGGGCCAAGCTGGGATTCTCAA
>JAXCGZ010003997.1:100000-103811 GCA_037179515.1 Halocaridina rubra
TGACAGAGTGGATAGGGATCAATATTTTGATATGTCTGGCTCTAGAACTAAAGATCATAGTTTGAATCTTCGTAAGAAAACTTTTTTGCAGGATGTAGGGAAGTACTTGTTTAGTGTAAGAGTAGTTGATAATTGGAATGAGTTAAGCGAGGAGGTAGTTAATGCTAACTCAATCTATAGTTTTAAGGACAAGTATGATAAGTATCACTAAGCACAAAATGGAACCGACCCGGAGACGGGAAGTTTCGAGCTTGGGGCTCTTTCCCGTAAGTACAATTAGGTACTTGCAATTTGGTAATTACACAAAATGGAACCAACCAGGAGACGGGAAGTTTCGAGCTTGGGGCTCTTTCCCATAAACACAATTATATAATTACAATTAGCTCATTACATTCATACATACATACATACATACATACATACATACATACATAGAAAAAGACATACTTTATCTTGATAAAATTATGTGGTATGTATCCTTTTTGTCCTGTTCGTGTATTTACTGCATTCCACCATCCTCCCTCCTGTCTGCCAACGACTTTCAATTCATCGCCTGCATGAAAGGTCAGATCACCCGGTCTTCTTGCCTCGTAATCATAAATAGCCTCATAGATACCCTGGTGCAATTCTGAAGTAAAAGAATAAATAATAAAGGATTAAAAATATTAAAAAGAAGAGTAAGTCTATAGGGAAGGGTTGTAGGGAAGATATGCCTCTAAAGAACAGAAGGATATCCCCTCTACCCTCACGTCAAATGCGACCTTGCTGACCCGGGTATGGATTTACCGTGCTGTTTATTTTATTTTATCTTCTTAGGTTGAGGGATAAACGACTGCTCTAGTATTAAACATCGACATCATATAAGAGGAATTCTCTTATCACAATTTGCTTATAACAACTTTTTAAACATTTACCAAATTTGTGGTATCTATTAATCCAATTATATGAAACTTCGCTAAATACTGACTCTCTGTTTACATCGATAATTGACTGTTACATGAAGATATGAAATAGGAAGTTAACTCAGTCTCAGCAATGTGATCCCGGAATTATAAAGCAAAAACAATGGCTTCTGAAATACGGTTGAGCATATAAAGTGTTATTCTAATTTTTTAAGCTTGATCTACTTGACCTTCCAATGTCAAAATTTATTCCTAGGAGGAAGATATACTTCTGCTTATGAATTACTGCTCCAGGAAATATTTTTACCTCAAGGATCCGAGACGAGTCTCTGGCATTGTAGAGTATCCTATACATTCCTCGAGGTTTTGAAAGGTTGTTAAAGTTATATTACAAATCTAATATGCACAGTTAAGAAACACAATCATAACTGAATCCTTCAATGAAAAATGTAGATCTCATTTTTGAAGTTAATGGACTTCCATTAATTAAGGTTTTAGAAAGACGGAAAGAATACGTGGGTAGAACTATTCGATGATGAACGAGGACCACTGTCAAAAATCAGCAAACCAATGGAAGGTCCGACAACTTTGAAGGGTGAAGTAGAAGCGGCTTTAAAATCCATGAAGAGTAGAAACAGTCCTGGATATGATGAAATAAGTAGTGAAATGATCAAAGTTCTAGATGAATTCAAGTTAAACACCATCGCTAAATTAGCCACAGAGATCTAGGACACAGGAAAGATTCCCAAAGAAATGAAACGATCATTATTAGTAATTATAAACGAAGAAACCCGGCGCTACTGAATGTAAATTATTAAAAACCATAAGCTTCGTGAGCCATAAAACTAAATTAATTTTAAAAGAGTTATAAGAGAGAGGGTAAAAGCATAAATCAAGAGGGGGAAATATCAGAAATGCCCAATGGATTTACGCCTGAAAAAGGAAACAGAAATGCCATATATATATATATATATATACATATATATATATATATATATATATATATATATATATATATATATATATATATATATATATATATATATATATATATATATATATATATATATATATATATATATATATATATATACATATATATATACATATATATATATATATATATATATATATATATATATATATATATATATATATATATATATATATATATATATATATATATACATATATATATATATATATATATATATATATATATATATATATATATATATATATATATATATATATATATACATATATATATATATATATATATATATATATATATATATATATATATATATATATATATATATATATATATATATATATATATATATATATATATATGTATATATATATATATATATATATATATATATATATATATATATATATATATATATATATATATAAATAGATATGTATATATATATATATATATATATATATATATATATATATATATATATATATATATATATATATATATATATATATATATATATATATGTGTGTGTATATATATATATATATATATATATATATATATATATATATATATATATGTATATATATATATATATATATATATATATATATATATATATATATATATATATATATGAAGCAAAAAAAGTCCCATAAATAAAACACAAAAAGAAGCGAAGATGTACTATATATTACGACTGGACTCCAGTCCTCTTCAGGTGCAAATGAATTGATAAATACAGAGCTGTGGATAAAGGTGAGGAGAGATGCTAGCTACGATTCCCAGGAGGATTCACGATGGGATTATCTACAAACCTCTATATGGCTCTCGAGGATTGACCGTCAGCGTCCAAGACATGACACTCCGGTATGTTTTTGAACTGTGAGTCTAGCAGGTTCAAACCCTAATTCACCATTGGTTACAAATATGCAGTGTTAATGGAAACAGACATTAGAAGGTGACGAAATGGACGAATCAGTAAAGAAAAAGAAAGTTTGGGAGGTACCATTGAAGAGTGATATTTATCACCCTGAATGAAATAGTAAATCATATACTGAATTCAGCTTCACATAATCAGTACATGTAAAGAGGTCTTAAGAACTTTTGATAACAAGGAAAATAGCTAATCTCCGTTAAGCTCCTCAATAAAGACCTTAAGTTATGACATACAAAGCTGAAGACATAAGTTACCATGAGAACAATATTAACAGGACATTCAATGTTTGCTTCTGATCACAAGTATACATATGTGTACTTGTGATCAGATTTATTAAATATAAATAAATTACCTCCTTCCATGAATGTGCAGGCACCAAACTCTATACCGCTGCCTACTTTGCTAGAGAAGGTGGGCAGAGGCCGTGATACTTAATGTCTAGCATAAGCAATTCATGTTAAAGATAGAGTAATGGTAGATATTAGAAATATATATCTATATATATATATATATATATATATATATATATATATATATATATATATATATATATATACATATATATATACATATATATATATATATATATATATATATATATATATATATATATATATATATATATATATATATATATATATATACACATGTAAAAGCACTCACATAAATGGCATAGTAAAGGCAGCATACACTCTTCTAGAGAACACAAAGATGGCCTGCAGGCATATGGATAAGGAAATGTTCAGAAACTTTTGTGAGGTCAAAGCCTGGACACGCCAGAGCTTTCTGGATTCCTCACTTGAAAATGCATATAATTAAATTGGAGACATGTCAGAGACATGCTGCAAATGTAAACTAAAATTTGAGGAAAGGCTTAAGGAACGGGAGTTAATAGTATTTGGTGATGGTTTTTAAATTCCTTCATGGCTTAGAGTAAACAGGGATCGATATTTGGATGTGGGTGACTAGAGCTCA
>JAXCGZ010003998.1:0-22500 GCA_037179515.1 Halocaridina rubra
TAACATATGAAAACGTCACAAAGAAAATGAATTTTTTTTTTAAGAAAAAAAATATCATCAAGGATTTGAGTTAAATATGAAAACAAACCATGGGTGAAATTGAGAAAAGGCAGTAAATTGAACATTGCAAAGTAACATTCGGTAAAGTATGTTTTTTGCCTGTTTCAGAAATTAGCAGAGCTTTAGGAAAGGCATCCAGCTTTAATCCCCAAGCTCCAGCATGTCTGTGTGCAACCTGATTCGAATGGGGTTAAAATGTGGCACAGAAACGGTACTATAGAAGGGGGGAAGCCAGCCTCAACTTGGTGCCGGTCCCAAGCCCGGGTAGATGAGGAGGTTTGGCGGCAGGAAGGGCATCCGGCCATAAAAATTTTGCCAAAACCAAAATATGACCAGTACAGATAACTGGCCAGAAACATCGACCCCACATAAAAGTGGGAAAAGATATAGACGAAGAAGAAGAAGAAGAAGAAGAGAAGAAGACGTCTGTAGAACAAGGACTTTAATTAGAAGCGAGAGCAGGCTAAGCGAATGATTGGAGAACGGTAGTGAAATGAACAGAGGCATACAGTAGAGTGTTCTTAATCCCTAGCTCTAACAGTTAGCTTAGAGGGTTTCTTACTTTTTTACACTTTTAGTACATTCGTAGCGCCATATACACAGTGATGGATTGTCAAATGTGTTTGGGTTCGAATCTTGGTCCGGAGCAAAAATATGTATCATGTTATCATGATACATATTTTTGCTCAGGACCAAGATTCGAACCCAAACACATTTGACAATCCATCATTGTGTATATGGCGCTACGAATGTACTAAACGTGTAAAAAATTAAGAAACCCTCTCAGCTAACTGTTAGAGCTAGGGATTAAGCACACTCTACTGTATGCCTCTGTTCATTTCACTACCGCTCTCCAATCATGCGCTTAGCCTGCTCTCGCATCTAATTAAAATCCTTGTTCTACAGACTTCTATAGCACCGTTTCTCTGTCACATTTAAATGTAATAGACTTGAATTAAATGTGAAAACAAACCAAGAGTGAGATAAAGAAGAGAGAGTTAAATGAACATAAAACATTCATTGAGTTTTCTCATTTCTTGTTAATAAGTAAGCAGAGAGCTTATAGTTCTTTTTCCCCTTCAGTGCCTCCCACAGGCAATTACACTTTACTTGAACGACATCAATTAATGAAATCTTTCATAAATTTTTTAAAAATACTGAAGATACGCCCCAAACCCACTTCCGGTGTGGGGGGTGCGTGAGATGTGAGAGATGTTATAATACGCCCAAAAGGGCGTCATTTAGCCGGAAATAGGAAGTGTAGGTACGGTTAGCTTTTTCTCTAAGGGACAATGTTTTTTATTCCCCTTAATTGTGCTTGTTTTTGTGTTTTTGCAGACGTCATGCAATTAACGGAATTAGTGCTTCATTAGTTACTGTGCTGATGCTGTTTTTGTTGTTGTTGTTGTTGTTGTTGATGGTTTTATTATTATTATTGTTATTATTATTATTATTATTATTATTATTATTATTATTATTATTATTATTATTATTATTATTATTATTATTATTATCATTATTATTATTATTATTATTATTATTATTATTATTATTATAGTTAATATCAGCAGTAGTAGTAAGAAAAATTTAAGCATTATCCTCAATATCATCATTAATAATCACGGCCCTTAAAAGGATATTCAATGATATAATTTTCTTAATAATCATTATCTTTATAATGATACTTAAGCCTCGTCATTGTCTCTGCTCTAGAACTTGTCAGACTATAACCAAACACATAATAAACTCACTGCAAATATAATATTTATGTTTGTCTTCACTGGATAATTGTGTTCAAGTATTCCCTCATTGGCAACTTGAAAGACTGCATCAATAAACGCAATGCGAGAAAAATATGCTCGAAAAAACCACAAATGGCAACTCGGTGAACTACCTTTGATTTGTTACTAATATTTTTTTTTCTTTTGATTGCTAAGTAAAAGCTTATTTTGAAAAGTAATAAATTCTTATTGGAGGAAAATCATACTTAGGTATATATATATATATATATATATATATATATATATATATATATATATATATATATATATATATATATATATTATATATATCTATTATATATATTATATATATTATATATATATATATATATATATATATATATATATATATATATATATATATATATATATATATATATATATATATATATATATATATATATATATATATATATATATATATATTATATATATATTATATATATATATATATATATATATATATATATATATATATATATATATATATATATATATATATATATATATATATATATATATATATATATTATATATTACATATATATATTATATATATATATATATATATATATATATATATATATATATATATATATATATATATATATATATATATATATATATATATATATATATATATATATATATATATATATATATATATATATATAAATATAAATATATATATATATATATATATATATATATATATATATATATATATATATATATATATATATATATATATATATATATATATATATAAACAGCATATATCAAGAAATAATTTTTAAAGTTTCCAAAAAAATATAACATTTACCTCTGTAAACGTTAAAGAATAATGTTTGTCTGCCCAAGCACTATACGAGGGATGATTAAAAATATGTGAGCGAGACAGTCTTTGCGAAGTGGTGGAAGAATCCAATTATAAGTTTAAAGAAGAAACATGACATTATAGCGAAGCAAGACAGCTTTCCAATGACTGCATTGTGATGCAGGAAGGTAGTCAAGAGGTTCAGACACACAGCATGGGGATTGGCATGTGTTGTCAGACCAACCTAATATATATGGAAAAACCAGTTTTCTAACCGTGGCCTTATAATCAGCGATTTCTTTATATGGACGCGACGCGCGACAGAAACAAAAAGAAAATAATCCGGAGTCTCTCTGCCGCATATTTCGCTATCACATAACGGTTAACCTCTTTTTCGAATGTCTCTTTTTGGTATGTAGGTATTGATGCCTTTTATTATCTCTGGAGCTAACATATTTGAGAAATGTTACTCCGCTACCAGCAGACGACACCACACTTGCTCCACCCAGCCACGAGAGGCGCACTGCATCAATGCTTTAATGGTCAATTGGGCAGTAATAGAGCTCTCCTATATGGGCTCTAGTTTCAGTACACACACTTTTAGTATTATATCAGAGCTAATAATTATGAAAATCGTCACTGCTCCATCGACCCACGAATATTTGGATGCACAGTGGTGGTGGAATGACTGAGCTCGTATAGTTTAACTATGGTTTCATCAATCATTTTAGTTAGTGATACACAGCCTCTTTCTCGGTGTATTTGATAGCTAGACTTTCATTATTTTTTTCTTTTTGGAATTGTGAACAGGTAAGTTTTTTACTTTTATATTTTAATATTGAAGTTATTATTGCATTCCTGGTGATAAATGGTTTAGAGAATATCTTAAAAATATGGATTATTTTATTTTTCACCTCACATCTAAACCATTAAATACAACCATAGCTTTATTACATACAGCTATCAGTGTACATATGTAACACGGTCAGATGAACATATTTTCATACGGAAGATTCGAGCCTATAACATAACTGACACTCCATCAGTATGCATAATGAAAACATCTATTGAATGTCTCTATTCATATTACTCTCACTTCCCGGCCTCTACCAGTTATCAGAGAGGTTTCTTCTTTCACACCTTGAGTGATTATGATTGTAATGCCTTATGCGGATTGATGGTTTGTCAAATACGTTGTAGGATCGAATCCTGATCAGGGTCAGTTGTAATTTTTATATCTAATATAGGATGAATAATTTACAAATATTTATACAGCATCTTCCCCAAGCATGAGGATTTACAAAATAACCTGGCCACCTTAAAACCCAGGAGCAGTGTCCAAAATAATACCAGTAATATAATTAATGACATCTCTATATTACATGCCAGTTATTATTCTACATATGATATGTATTTATAACCTGCGAAGGGAAGATACATAATAAAAACATATACTAATTCAGGCAGAAGTTGGAATAATATTCCTTGCTGATCGTCGTAACATGATAAGTAATTTTTTTCTTGCGAAGGAAGGTGCTTTGTGTACATTTTAAACGAAATTCAGCAGAATTAAAAAGAAGTTTTATGCTTGTATGGTGTGTGCATTATACAGTTTTTTTTTCTATTAATGCTGGTATCTTGGGAAAACAAATGAATTCTGAAACACAGTAATATACAATATGTTAATGGCAGAGAATGAAAAAAAAAATTGTCGTTTTACAGTAAGTGATTTTATTTGTCAAAGAAACTTGCTTGGTTTACATAATGGTTTTAATGAACATTATTAACATAAAGGATTATGCTATATTGGTTGAATTGTGTTCGTTGGGCATTTTGGAATTATTTTTAAGGCAGGAAACATCTTCTTTACAATGTAAATAATGAATAACTTATTAGCATGAATTAACAACATTACAATTCCAGGTGATACTCTAACAAAACCCAAAACAACTAATGAACCTAGCGTGACCTTTGATATGCCAACTGACCTCCCTTACAGCATCAATTATGACCTTGGAAATCAGTTTCATTTCGAAAAAGTGCTTGAAGATGGTACAAAGGTTGGGAAGTAAGTACAATTAAGATTTTTCTTGATATTTTTACACAATTATTTAGAGACAATTTCAGTTTGTTAAAATGCTTGTTGATGGTACAAACGTTAGGAAGAAGAGTAAATTTTTTTTTTAAATGTCTTTACCCCATGACCACTGAAATCTGTTTCATAATAATAATATACTTCGTAAGTGAGTGAAAATATTTTTTCTAATAAACATTTTAGTGTGATAATGATCATAAATTCTTTTATGAAAAAAAAAAAAAATGCTTTTTTGATAAAAAAAATGGATAAGTATTTACTTTCACAGCCTAGTTAAGACAAAGATCACGAAAATTATCATAACATTAGGTTAGATTTGGTTGCGTTCATAAGTTAATTAACTCCATTAAAAATAAAGATATTTAGAAATATTGCTTTAGGTTGGTTTTAGATGTTTTTAATTTTTTTTAGCTCTTTTAGGGGTGGAAGTTATTAATTATCTCATTTAAAATCTGAAAAAAAGATTACAGGTGGGACCCAAGTTGAAAAGTAAGTAAAAAAAAAAATATTTTTTTGACATTTACGACACTCAGGGGAACACGGGAATGTACTCATACCCTCAGGGGTATATATATATATATATATATATATATATATATATATATATATATATATATATATATATATATATATATATATATATATATATATAAATATATATATAAAATATATATATATATATATATATATATATATATATATATATATATATATATATATATATATATATATATATATATATATATATATATATATATATATATATATATATATATATATACACTAACATATGTACTAACATTTAGGCCAAAACATCGCAATAGTGCTTTATATTTACAAGCATTTCGAAACATATTTTATTTACCCATATTGAAACATCTTTTTTGCTTTTTTTGTGTTTGCAATATTTAGATTATCTTCCAGTGTTCTTGATATTTTCTTACTTATATTAGATAATAACTTAAAAATAGTAATTAGGATTTTAAATGTATGAGAACATTAATGATTAATATACAGTTTGATTTTTTTATAATGTTATTGAGGTAAAAATTCTAGAAATTAAAGTTAAGACTTTTTTTTATTGCTTAGTAAGAAAGTATTTATATTCAACAAAATTTTATTTATATTTAAGCGTATTAGACTTATTAAATTTTCTGTTGTTTTTATAATCTAAGCTTTCTCTGCATCATGATAAACTCTTTTATTTGCTTTTACTGAAAGCTCTATTAAGCTGCGAGGCAATAATTTTTGATTTTCATATAAAATTTTTCTAGAATCAATCGGTTGTCAGGAATATGACAGGATTCTATACTTGGAATAGTTTATGCTTTAATAAATATCGTTTTCTAAAATATATAAAACGTAGAAAACGTAAATTGTTTTTGGCATGGCTTCATTATTTTAGCTAGAACCTTTTCATAATTATATCTTGCCATTATTATTATTATTATTATTATTATTATTATTATTATTATTATTATTATTATTATTATTATTATTGATAATAATAATAATAATTATATATAAAAGTCATTGTCTTGAATATATTTCAAGACAGTTTATTTCTACGTACATTATGTAAGTGTTATTTTGCATATAGTTTCGTTTATTGTAACGTAAGTGCATGAATGTATACTTTTAGACTTAGCATGTATACTTATTAAGTTCTATCATGTATACACGTATATTCGTATGTATAATGTGTAGTTTGTTAGGGAGGCTGGCCGTAGAAGACGTGGAGAAAGGAATGTAGGTCACTAATGGATTTTAGCCATTAACCCTTCACCTCCTTGATAACGCCTCGTTGAACAAAGAACTGTTGTAAGCAAGTCATAAGTCAACTTAGTCCTAGTACCCAGGACCCCGACAAACTAGAGGAGTTTGTGGGACTTTCTTATAAAGTTAGTTGCCGTCGTGAGATGCTACGAGGCACTCATTTATACTGTGCTGGTTGACAGTACTTATAAGTTTATTATTAGTGGTCCTCGTGAGACGTTACGAGACACTCAAGTAAAAAACGTGATAGAGATACGTGGATAAGAAGATATTCAATAAGTCTGATTGGGAATCCCGTGATTGCTGACGACATCAGGGTTATCCGGATAGATGAGTACAGATGCAATGCAGATTTACCTTATTTCTAACAATATTTATAACTACGTGTGAGGGACAGAATGAGCTCATTTAATTGGACACTCGTAGGTAGAATGTATGTTAGAAAATGTATTATTCTGGATGAGGAAGTTTTAATTTAAGGTGAGGAGAGTTTATTTAAATATTCACATATCAGCAGTTCATAAACCCCCTTATAAAATGTTTGCATGTATGTCTATGCATGTAATATTAATTATATTTTATTGGTAGAGGATTTAAATTTGAGATCGTGGTAGGCCTCTACTGAAGCCGTGTCAGGATTTCCGAATTTGGGGGGTTATAAGATCGAAGGGTAAATAACACACAGGAAATCCTCCACAGCTTTTGGTCCTTCGAACCGGATGAGAATTGGTGTGGTAATGGTGAAAATAGTGTACATTTTAGATAAGCTCCCACCTTGTAAGAAGTTAGTGTAAAACTCTACGGTTAAAATCGCCCACATTTCAGCGAAAACAGGGAGGAGCATTGCATGTATTTGCATGAATATTGCAAATATAACTTTGAAATTTAAGTGGTTGTTGAAATAAATAAGAGAATCCATTTCCCACGTGGATAAAGCGTTTCTCTATCTGTGGAAACGAAATATACTTTCGTAGTTGAGCGTCCATTAAGTAATTTGGATATTAGTACCCAATTTCGGCTGGGTGAACAGTGGTTTTTAGGGATTTGTGTGTTTACATATTTCCCATTTAACGATATCTAGAATGTCGTATTGATTCCTTTGTTTATGTAAATAAACAGAAGGTAGTGACCCACCTACTGCTAGGTGCACAGTGTCGTTTATTTGAGGAACAGTGTGGTTTGCATTACACTTTCCATTTACTGTTGCTGACTTAACAGTGTCGTTTAATTGATGAAAAGTGTGTTTTACACTTTGAGGATTGGCGTCATAATTGACGGAATGAAATAACTGTATGTTATTATCTTGAGATTTGGAAGATTGTCCTTTGATACTCTTTACAGAGTGAATGTTTGTTGCATTGTGGATGCATAAAGAAGATCGTGGATTCTTTGATGATAAAATTGCATCAATTATTTGTTTGTTGTTTTATGTTCTATTTACTTTCTCAATATGTCGGTTAAACCTGAGGCATTAAAACGCCTTCGGGAATTGGTTCAACGTGATTGTGTTCAGTGTCAAACAGAACTTGCCAAAGATGATGAGACACTTGTTGTTAATTATTTAGAAAGATGTCATCATACGCTAACAGAAAGATTTGGAAGATATGATAGGAAATATGAAGAATATGTCGAGAATAAGCCCCTTAAAAAGGATTCTGAAGAGGAGGATACAGAACATGACAATCTAGCTGAAACAGTAAATAATATTAGCTTAGCTGTCCTAGAACGGATTCGTAAGTTAGGAACTATGGAGAGTACTAGAGCTCCTAGTTCCGAGAGTTCAAGCCTCCCCAGTGGGCAACCCACACCTAAATTTCCTGAAGTAAAAATACCGCAGTTCTCTGGAAACTATGATGAATGGAACGAGTTTTGGGATACGTTTGATAGTTTAGTACATAATACTTCTATGCCAACTATGACAAAGTTTACCATCTTGAGAAATGCCCTTAAAGGAGATGCAAAAGACACCATAAAGGGATATCCTGTTGCTAGTGAGAGTTATGATGAATGCATTCAACAGCTGCAAGCTGTTTATGCCAGCAAGGACAGGATTGTACGAAATTTAATGAGGAAATTGGTAAAAATACCAACTCCCTGTTCTAATTATTCATCACTTTTTAAGTTCAAGCAGGAAGTAGAAGCCATTACTCGAAGTCTGAAAAATTATAAAGACACGGAGAACACTGATTGGGTGTTTTCAGAGCTCGTGATGATGAAATTGCCAGAAGATGTTGAGAACTGGATTAGCATGAAAATAGACACAAAATATCCTACATATGAAACCCTCTTGAAGGAACTGGGAAAATATGTATATCATATAGAGGGCAACAATACAAAAGGTAACACAAAGGGAGAGACCCAAACCTCCCAGAGAGATGAGATACAGTTCTATAAAAAGAATGTGGGTAGTTATGGTGCTACTGCAAATGTAGTAAATAGCAAAACAGAATGTGTATTCTGTGGTTGGCAAGGTCATAAGTCTGAACAGTGTAATAAAGTAGTTAGTATAAACGAACGCAGAGACAAATTGAGAAACAATAACAAATGTCTGAGATGTACTCAGTCAGGGCATTATGCAAATGAATGTTACACTCAGTTAAACTGTAAGAAGTTTAAGAGAAATGGTCATCATGCAGCCTTGTGTTATGAACAAGAGTCAAAATTTCGCAGAAGGTTTGAAGAACCTACATTTCTGAAAGAACAGTCAGGAAATGGTTCAAATTTAGATGAGTCAAGCAATGAGCAAGAACATTCTGACTCAGGAAAGGACAAGAAACATGTTAGTGTGATGACTATGAAGGCAGTACAGAGGCAAATGGTGAAGCCGAGTTTACCTTCATGTGCTCTGCCTACTGCAAGTGGAAAAATAAGCAGCTCAAAGGGAAATCTTTGGGTAAATACTAGGTTATTCTTTGATACAGGTTCCCAGTGTTCCTTTATAACTAGGGAATTAGCTGAAAGGCTTAAATTAACCCCAGTAGATGAAATGTCTCTTGGTATTGATGCATTTCGTTCTGAGACAAAGAAAGGAAGTTTTCCAGTCGTAAATGTAGTTATCAAATTGGGGAAAAGAAGAGCCAGAGTTAAATTACTTGTAGTTGATGACATGGTAATTAGCATCCACACTCCAGGACTAGCAAAGGCTGCAAATGTGTTAAAGTCTAATGGTCACAAGTTGGCTGATGAAGATATTTATAGTGATGTACTGGAGAACTTTGGCATTGTTATTGGTGCCTTACATTTTAGTCAGTTTGTTAGTGGTATTGACAAGTGGGATGTCTATACTTTGATGGAAACACCGGGTGGTGTCATGTTGTATGGCCATATTCCTTGTGATACTCAACATGAACCCAGTAATGTGCAGAGGCATATTGTTATGCGAGTAGGAACACAGGTTTTTCCTACAGCTACTCAAGAGTTGATTGAAGTGGCCATAGAGCCAGTTAATAAGTTGTTGATTGAGGAGGTCATAGAGCCTGTTAATAAGTTGTTGACTGAAGAGGCGATAAAGCCTAATAATAAGTTATTGATTGAAGAGGCCATATTGCCTGTAAATAAGTTGCTGATTGCAGAGGCCATAGAGCCTGTTAATAAGTTGTTGATTGAAGAAGCCATAGAGCCTGTTTATAAGTTGTGGGAGCAAGAGAGTATTGGAGTAAAGCAAGAAGTGCATTACGAAGATAAAACTACACTTAGAAGTTTTACAGAGTACGTTCCCTTGAAGCCTATCCACCCTCCTCTCCTACACAATTTTCAGAGTGCCTTTGAACAAATGAAGTCTCTAATAGAACAGTTTGAGGAAATATTGGAGAATGTTCATGTGGGTAATTTGTTGGATGCTTGTACCAGTGAAGAGAAACAGTATGATATATGCAATACTGCAGATGTAGAGTGGGAAAAGGCCAAAATATCACTGCAAGCATTAAATTCCAACAATGCAAGACTTCAAAGGGTACTGGATCAGCGCCTTTCTGAAAATTCTAGATCTCCTAAAGTATCAATCTTTAGTTTAATCTGGAATGTTAATACAGACAAGTTGTCTTTGGAAGGTCTGAAGGCTAGAGAAGATGTGTTGACCAAACATAAACTTCTGTCACTGGTGGGTATATTTTTGGACCCCTTAGGTCTAATATCACCCTTACTAAGAAGAGGAAAAATTCTTATTCAGAGAGCTTGGTCTGAAAAGCTCTCATGGGAATATCTGTTGTCAGAAGTATACGAAGAGGAATCATCAAATTATGAAAGATCTGAACGTCAAGCTGCCCAAAGGGTTAAAGAACTGTGGGCACGTATAATCATTGATGATAAGTTGTAGTACTGATGGGGAGACCCCCCATTTTTTCCATTTTGGAGGGGCCCAGGATGTCTTGAATATATTTCAAGACAGTTTATTTCTACGTACATTATGTAAGTGTTATTTTGCATATAGTTTCGTTTATTGTAACGTAAGTGCATGAATGTATACTTTTAGACTTAGCATGTATACTTATTAAGTTCTATCATGTATACACGTATATTCGTATGTATAATGTGTAGTTTGTTAGGGAGGCTGGCCGTAGAAGACGTGGAGAAAGGAATGTAGGTCACTAATGGATTTTAGCCATTAACCCTTCACCTCCTTGATAACGCCTCGTTGAACAAAGAACTGTTGTAAGCAAGTCATAAGTCAACTTAGTCCTAGTACCCAGGACCCCGACAAACTAGAGGAGTTTGTGGGACTTTCTTATAAAGTTAGTTGCCGTCGTGAGATGCTACGAGGCACTCATTTATACTGTGCTGGTTGACAGTACTTATAAGTTTATTATTAGTGGTCCTCGTGAGACGTTACGAGACACTCAAGTAAAAAACGTGATAGAGATACGTGGATAAGAAGATATTCAATAAGTCTGATTGGGAATCCCGTGATTGCTGACGACATCAGGGTTATCCGGATAGATGAGTACAGATGCAATGCAGATTTACCTTATTTCTAACAATATTTATAACTACGTGTGAGGGACAGAATGAGCTCATTTAATTGGACACTCGTAGGTAGAATGTATGTTAGAAAATGTATTATTCTGGATGAGGAAGTTTTAATTTAAGGTGAGGAGAGTTTATTTAAATATTCACATATCAGCAGTTCATAAACCCCCTTATAAAATATTTGCATGTATGTCTATGCATGTAATATTAATTATATTTTATTGGTAGAGGATTTAAATTTGAGATCGTGGTAGGCCTCTACTGAAGCCGTGTCAGGATTTCCGAATTTGGGGGGTTATAAGATCGAAGGGTAAATAACACACAGGAAATCCTCCACAGTCATAGTCTCTTTTATAATGGGGATTGGCAGAGTCTAAGCTTGACTCTTTGCGAAAAGAAAGCACGAAGGAGCTGATTCTCAGTCTTGTCGTTCCGCCATAATTATTCGTCTTTTATGGCACGCAAGGGAAAATGGGGGATAACTTGCCCCTAGTCAAGAGACTAATAATAATAATAAAATAATAATAATAATAATAATAATAATAATAATAATAATAATAATAATAATAATAATAATAATAATAATAATAATAATAATAATAATAATAATAATAATAATAATAATGATGATGATGATGATGATGATGATGATGATAATTATAATGATAATGATAATAATAATAAAATCACCTTCCTTGTCCAGAATCGAACCTAGAAACTCCAGACTAGAATTGTCCACTGTACCGCAGAGGATTACCACAGCCTCTATGACACAGTGGACTAAGCTGTGAAATTATAGTGTAGAGTTTCCAGGTTAGATTGCCTACAAGGAAGGTGGATTATTTGATGACATTTAAAAATTCGTTAGTGCATTGCATCTGTTCTTTAATAATAATAATATTTATGTCGACAGGCACGGCTATGTTGACCCATTAGGAGTCCTTCGTGTGACACATTATTCCACTGGACCCAAAGGTCACAAACAACAGCTGGAGAACACGTGGGTTGGAACAAGAGACCCTGAAGTCCAAAAATGAAAATTAAAATGCAATTTAAAGGATAAAATAAAAATGTGATGAAGAGAACCGATAATTACAGCATCTGTGCTGCCGATATCTAATCGGCAGAGAACAGATATATTGTCATTTGTCAAGGATCTTCAGTATATTCAATATAGTTGCTTAGGCCTATACTGAAAAATTGCCTGTGGTATTCCAAATATGGTGCTTTATAAACATGGTTTGAAAGTTAGCAAAAACCTGTCTCTGGATCTGTTTTCAGATGGAAAAATGATTTGGAATATATTATTATCTTATTTTGTAATCAATGAAAATGATATAATGTAATGATAAAAACTAATATTTAATACTGAAGTGTGGTAAGTAACCACATCAATGAAATAATTAGTTTATATTGATGACAAAGAAATTGGAATGTGTTTATCCTCTTTAAACATTAAAATAATGTAAAGTGAGAGGAGCTTAATATGGCATTGTGTAATGAATATTATAACTTCAATCTTAGATAATGAAAAAAAATGACAATATTGAAAAATGTAAGTAAAAATAGATGAAATATTAGAGAAAAAACATATATATAGCCTACGCCAATATAAACCTTAAGTTTTCGGAATTTGAAAAGCGTGTCTGTTATTAATGCAAAAAAGTTTCTTTTTATGTAATTTTTGCAAAAAGTTTTGTCTTTGCAGCAAAGAAAATGACAAGTCATGCTGTAAAAAGGAATTTTCTAAAATTAAACGGAGGTTTTATGCTTATCTTCAGTCTGTGTTCGAAGATGCTTTTTCTTAATAAATAAAGAAGAAAACGGTGTGGTAGAAAATACTGTTAGTATACAATCTAAACTTATAAAGCAGAAAAAAATAAGAATAATACAGTGTAAGACTATAAAACAGATAAATTGGAAGAAGAAATTAGATAGAAAAGCAAAAAATATGAAAGAATATTTGGTTATGTACTAGAGAACATTGCTAGTGTACTATCGAGAAAGTAATAGAACAGAAAATAATGGAAGACAAACAGGCAATGCAATAGAGATCATTGCCTGTATGCTAGAAGATAAAAAGGCTATGTACTAAAGATAATTTTTCCAAAGGTAATAATACAGAAAAAAAAATATGTATGCCATTTTAAAAATCTGTTAGTTGTTATGACACTTATATATGTCAAAAAATAACAATATAACATAGAATTAAAAAGAATTTATATTGTGTAATGATAAGTTTTATCTCATTGTGATCATTATTAGATATAAGGTTGCTAACGATATACATTCAAAGTGATGCAGCTGACATTACTAAAGGAATCAAAGGCTTTTTGATACTAAGAGAGCTTTATATTTGATTAATATATTAACCTGATAGTCCCGGTAATACTGACTTTAGGAATATAATAATAACACTAATATATTTAGCGCATGAAATATGTAACACTCAGCAACATATAACAATAATATGTGTTCTAATTTTCCTTTGTATTTACATTTTCGTTACACCCATGAGTTTTGGAGACTTGTGGAGATATAGTCTATTGAATATTTTTCCGAACCGAAACACATAGAAGCCTATATGTTCCATTTTTGTATATCAACGTTGCACCCAAGAATTTGTGTGACCTTTGGGCTGAGAGATATAGAGTATGGAATATGTTAAAACAAAATAGTGAAAGTTTTTATTTTGTGTTCAGTTTTTTCTGTATGTATTAATGTAACACAGGCGATTTTTTAGTGTGTTTTTAAGGAGATAAGAGCTTAATCAAACTAATATTTAACTGAATATACCATTGGTATATGCATATAGATAATGAAATGTAATTTTTGAGATAAAGTCATCATTTTTGTAAAACTGAAATGAGATGGTGACGATAAACAAAGGGGAGATAAAAATAATTTTTTTTTGGTATCTTGTATGACATCCATGTCAAACCTATATTAAACATTGCATTTTTGTCTGTTGTTGAGTAGACTGTTTAAAAAAGTTTAAAATCGTGGTTACACTTGGGCTTGTGTTAATTCTGTATGATGTAAGTGATTCCTCAAGGAAGGACAGAAATTATTGTAGAACAAATGGAAGAGTGAAATGAATTATTGTATTTAAAGACCAGGACGATTCTATGCCTCAGATAAGATTTTAATTTTGGAGTTTAGATTACTTAGTGGTTTTTGTTTATAGTGTCTTTATCATAAGCTCAGGTTATTACGTACAATTAGAATATCACTTGGGAGGAAAATATATTACTGAGACCCAAATTTTGAAGTAAATTTTGAAGTTCAGCGACTCAGAAATTTGGCAATTTGGTGACTGTGGACTTAAAATCAATTTGGATAAAACAAGAAGAAGAAGACAAGGTAGGGGCATGCAGTATGTTGACAAAACTTTAGCGTTTATTATAAACCATCTATAGAGGCTTTCAGAAAGGTTTTCAAATCTATACACAATCATAATTTGATATAAGTGACATATAAAAAAAATCTGTTTTTATCCTACCATTCCAGAGTAATGAATTACACCGACTAAGCTTTTTAGAGTGTCACTACAAGTCATTGATTGTTTAGAAATATATATGAGTTACAATATTTTATGTAGCTAGAGATAATACTACTGTTTAATCACTGCAAGTGTCCCAAAAGTTACTGTGCTATAATGTGAATTTCATTTTTCACAAATGTTACTGTGCAGTACAGTAATGCTTAGTTTTTCTCACAAAAGTTACTGTGCATAGCAATTCTTCCTGCAACAGATGCTGGATATGTTCATGCAATTCTTCCTGCAACAGTTGCTGGATATGTTCATGAGTTATTGTGCAATAATATCTTTGAGATATTGTTACTGAGTAACTTTTGTGCAAGAAGAAACAATCATTACTGCTCAGTACCTTATAGGTCATCTTTATTCAGTTACTGTATAATCCTGAGGTTAGGTTAAATTTTATTTGATTTATCATATAACGTTACGTTAAAATTCTTTGACATATGCAAATCTTTTTACCGATAATGAATATAAGGTTTCACCTTCTTCTTCACTAAATTAATAGTAATAAGAGTAGAGAAATATTTTTATGATTTTTGCTGACGAGGCAGAAAATAAATCTTTCAAACACTAGAACTATAGAATCCTTTGAAGGAATTAAGTTTCAAATAGTTGTAGGTGAATGATTTTATTAGAGTTTTTCTGACTGTTTGATGAATCTTCTAAAGATTTTATTTCCCATTTATTTATTTGAATCTTAAATGTACAAGTTTCTCAATATATTTCCACTTGTTAAGACAACAACTGCTAAGTATATATTTAAGAAAAAGTAATTATTTAAGAAATATATTTATAAAGACGTTTTCTTGGGGCATTAGAGAAATAAGTAGACTTTGCCAATGTGTGGCCTCTTTCTTATTTAAATTTATGTAAATTAAAATAATTTTTCATTTTGAAATATGAAATTCGAATGAGTTGTAAAATATGGAGTACACAGCCAGAAGGGGATAAAACTGTAATTATTATTATTATTATTATTATTATTATTATTATTATTATTATTATTATTATTATTATTATTATTATTATTATTATTATTATTATTATTATTATTATTATTATTATTATTATTATTATTATTATTATTATTATTATTATCATTATTATTATTATTATTATTATTATTATTATCATTATTATTATTATTATTATTATTATTATTATTATTATTATTATTATTATTATTATTATTATTATTATTATTACTATAATAATGATTATTATTATCATTTCTTGAGATTAACGTGTCTAAAAGCTAGTCATTGATTAGTTCATAAAATATAAAACAGCGTTTCTTCTGGTATAATATATTCATAAATTTTGTTCAAACAGTTTCCGATTTATTTAACTGATGCCATCGTCTGTATATAACCAGATGTGAGTATAGTAGTTACGGTACTTTCTGTAAAAAAAAAAAAAAGTGCAAATTTTTAATTTTCAAAAGGTAGTTAGCAGCTAATTTAATTGGTCTGAACTACTTTATCGATGCATTGTTTGAGTTTGATATCTATGAGGAGATAATTTCTTTTTAATTTGAATCAGATA
The DNA here is from genome assembly GCA_037179515.1 of Halocaridina rubra. NCBI lineage: Eukaryota > Metazoa > Arthropoda > Malacostraca > Decapoda > Atyidae > Halocaridina > Halocaridina rubra. Next base: position 16,584 of record JAXCGZ010003998.1, read on the forward strand.
TCCGCGAGGAGACTACTTGGTGCTATTATAGTATTCGGTCTACCTAACTATCTATGGTCTATAGTACCCTTTCCTATCATAAACTTGGCAAACTAACTTATTTTTTTTTTTATCAACCTATCCCCTTAATTCTGAGGGAGGGGGCTAGAATACTTCATCCATGTTCCCCTGCATGTCGTAAGAGTAGACTAAATGGGGTGAAGCAATAGGACTGGGAATCCCCTTCTCTGTATTTTCTCTTCCCAAAGAGTCAATGTATATTGTCTTGACTCAGCTACTCCCCTCACAAGGGGAAAAATGGCTCCTGCATATGGATGGATGGGTTAATAATTTTTCATACCTTTATCATTTCAATGATTATCATCATAAATTCCACAAAGGATTGCAAAACCCTAGCATAACCAGGTTATGTTGGGTTAGCTTAGGTTTGGTCAAGGTACAATAGACTACAGACTGTGAGGTAGCCTGAAGTCTATGATAGACAGACTATTTTTAGTGTTGGATTTCTATAATGTATAATTTGAAAGGTGAAGAATCTTTTCTGTGCTTTGTAATGTGATTAATGTTCTTTTGAAAATATTCAGCAATTTATGGAAAGCAGATGAAGTATATATTGTAATTCTGTAACTTAGATACTTCTGTTAGGAAAATATTTGGTAACGCATGCATGGCAGATGATGTTTATCTTGTGCATTGCAGGTTAATCTTTATTTTTAGGAAATATTAAGCAATTAATACTAGGCCGACGAGGTCTATATTATGCTTTACAAATTTTTTGTTTTGAAAATATTAAGTATTAATGCTGGGCAGATGAAGCTTATATTGTGCTTTGCAGATTTTTTTTTATTTTATTTTTTTAGAAAATATTAAGCAGTTAATACTAGGCAGATAAGGTCTATATTGTGCTTTGCGGATTATTATTATTTTTTTTTTCTTAGAGAATATTAATCAATTAATGCTGGGCAGATGAAGCTTATACTGTGCTTTGAAATGTTTATATTCATTACAGAAATATTAAGTAATGACTACCATGGCAAAGGTATGTACTTTGTAATTTATATATAGATATTTTGTAAAAATATCAAGTAATAAGTACCACGGCAGATTAAGAATTTTTTGTGGTTGTAAACAAGAGTCAATATACATGTAGTAGATATTAAAGAATGTGTACCATTATCATCATTTTAAAATGAACTTTGAAAACATCACTTCAATGCAGTGGCATCCCACAGGGATCAGTTTTAGGACCAATTCTGTTCTTTACATATATGTAAATTATCTGCACTGCCAGAAAGAGTTTATGTATATCTTAATGCTTACAGATACTATAAAAAGTGTTAAGAGTAATTCTGCAATATTAAAAACTCTTTCTACAGATAGTTTTAGAAAATATTCTGTAATGAATATCTGGGCAGATGGAGAATTTTATACTGTCAGAAAATGGAAATAAATATATAGATGATAGTAAAGAAAGTACATTACCATCGAGATTACATGATTAATTTTGAAAACATCCCTTTTCGTGCTTTTTTTTTTTAAGGATTTTCTATAGCCTAATGAATTCTGAAATCATCACTAAAATGCAGATTAGTGTTATATTTAATTTTTTTTTTTACGCTGTGTTTTATCGATGCTTTTAAAAGCATCAGTTTTGGTATGCGTGCAATGTCGAAGGTACCCCTCCCCCCTACCCCTTCTCTTCTCCCTCCCCAGGTCTTACCTGAGAGAATCCGGGTTAAAAGTAAGTTTCGCTCGGTGCCATTATCGCTCAACGATGATCGTTCATGACATAACGATGATCGTCAAACGATTGCCTAGAGCACGAAGTCTTTGGCCCGATTTCTTAAGCAGTGTAAACCTAGGGTACCATGATGTTAGTTAGCTAGACACACACGAATGGATTTCATAAACGCATCTGACGCGGTTCTGTGCATGGCTAGGATCCCGTACGGGATTCTAGTTATACACACAACCGCTTCAGATGCATTTATGAAATCCATTTGTGTGTGTCTAGCTAACTAACAATATGGTATCCTAGGTTTACACTGTTTAAGAAATCGGGCATTTGTTTTTGAACGGGGCTTTTTTGTTTCGAGAGACTGCCGTGGCAGTTGCTAGAAGCAAAACAGCCCCATTCAAAAACAAAGAATTAGGGTTCTACACAATAATTTGACGATCATCGTTGAGCCATGAACGATCATGGCTGAGCGATAATCGCACCGAGGAAAACGTACCTTAAAATGTGCCATCTTTTAGTAACAACAAACTAAGTACCATTTTTTACTTACACGAGATACACATAACCGTGCAATTGTTGTATTATATAAACTGAAATAAATCTTTTTTGATTCTTAAACGTGCTTTTGATTTATTCTTGTTAATAAAATTTGCTTGTTTGTGAGTGTGTGTGTCTGTGCGTGTGTGTGTGCGTGTGTGTATGTGTGTGTGTGTGTGATTACCTAATTGTGATTACCTAATTGTGTTTACGGGAAAGAGCCCAAAGCTCGTATCTTCCCGTCTCCTCATCGGTTCCATTTTATACTTAGTGATACTTATCATACCTGTCCTTAAAACTATGGATTGAGATAGCATTAACTACCTCCTCGCTTAGCCAATTCCAATTATCAACTACTCTTACACTGAAGAAGTATTTCCTTACATCCTGCGAAGAAGTTTTCTTACGAAGCTTCAAACTATGACCTCTAGTTCTAGAGCCAGCCATATCAAAATATCGATCCCTATCCACTCTATCATAACCATGAAGGAATTTAAAGACAGTCACCATATCCCCCCTCACTCTTCTAGCTTCGAGTGATGGTAAGTCTAGTTCCCTCAGCCTCTCATCATAACCGAGATTGCGTATTTCTGGCACCAGTTTCGTGGCATGTCTTTGAACTTTTTCAAGCTTAGCTATGTGCTTTTTCAAGTGCGGATTCCAAAAGGGGGCTGCATATTCGAGTTTTGGCCTCACATAGGTTACATAAATATTTCTGAACATTTCCTTGTCCATGTGCCTGAAGGCTACCCTTACATTTGATAAGAATGCATATGCTGCCCTTACTATGCCATTTATATGTATTTCTGGAGACAAATCTGCCAGTATGTTTACTCCTAGATCTCTCTCATTTTCTGTCTCTTGAAGTTGTACTCCAGCCACCTAGTAGTCAAGCTTGGGCCTTCTTGCACTTGTACCCATTCTCATTACCTTACATTTTGAGGTATTGAATTTCATTAGCCACTTTTCTGACCACTTATGCAGATTATTTAGATCCTCCTGAAGTTCTCTACCATTGTTCTCGTTTTTTACTTTCTTCACAATCTTTGCATCATCTGCAAACATATTCATGAATGAATTTACAGACTCTGGTAGGTCATTTACATATACAAGGAACAAAAGTGCCCCTAAAACTGAACCCTGTGGAACTCCACTAGTAACTCTTCTCCATTCAGACACTGAGTGTCTTACTCTAACCCTCTGTTCCCTTCCTTCTAAGTAAGTTTTTATCCATTCCAAAACATTTCCACCTATTCTAGCCATTGATTGCAGCTTCCTAATAAGTCTCCCATGTGGAACAGTGTCAAACGCTTTCTGGAAGTCTAGGAATATGCAATCTGCCCAGCCCTCTCTTTCCTGTAAGATTTGGCTTACCTCATCATAAAATTCTAATAAGTTTGTTACTGTTGATCTACCTTCTCTGAAGCCATGTTGCCTCACTGACAAAAAGTTGAAGGATTCCAAGTGAAGAGAGATATGTTTCCTTAGTAGTTTCTCCATAACTTTGCAAACTATGCTGGTCAAGGAAACAGGTCTATAGTTCAGAGCCGTATCCCTCCTTCCCTTTTTGAAGATAGGTATCACATTTGCTTGTTTCCAGCATCTTGGAATCTCCCCCGACTCCAGTGACTCCTTAAATATGATACTTAGTGCCACTGATATTGTGTTTGCGCATTTTTTAAGCACATGAGGGGATATGTCATCGGGACCTGTAGCTTTATGAACATCTAAATCCATCAGCGCTTTGCATACCTCTGTGGCTGTAAGGTTGATGTTCTCTAATACCGGCCCTTGAGCTTCTATCACTGCAATCTGAGGGGGTGGGGTATTTTCTACTGTAAATACTGACTGAAACTCCTTGTTCAATTCTTTGCAGATCTCTTCATCCGTCTCAGTGATGCTTCCATCCGCTCTCTTTAGCCTTAAAACCTGTTCTTTTACCTTCAGTTTTCCTCTGATAAAGCTGTGGAAAAGCTTGGGATTTTCCTTAGCCTTCCTGGTGATGTCCCTCTCATAATCTCTCTCTGCCTCTCTCCTTTTACTTAGGTAGTCATTTCTTGCTCTTTTGTAGGTTTGCCAGGCATTTATGTTTTTTCTCCTCCTATACCTTTTTCAGCATTTGTCTCTCCACTCCTTAGCTCTTTTACACCCATTATCGAACCATTTCTCTCTGGCATGAATTACACCTACTTTGGTGACAGGTATGCAGCAATCCACTATCTTCCCATATTTCTCACAAAAGATGTCATACATTTCTTGTACAGATTTGTTGTAAAATAAGGTTCTCCAGTCAATAACTGCAAAAAGCTCATTCATTTTGATGTAATCTCCTTTCGGATAGTTCCTCCTCATGTCCTCAGTGCCTCTACTCTCAAGAAGAATATCTTCAATGATATACTCCATCAACAACACACAGTGGTCACTCTTTCCAATTGGTGGTTCATACTCAATTTTTTCAATATCCAACACATTATCTGTGAACACTAGATCAAGTAGTGATGGCTCATCCCCACCCCTGGCCCTTGTTGGTTCCATTACATGTTGGTGTAGGAAATTCCCTTGTACGCAATCTAGGAATCTTGCCCCGAATGAGTCCTCACCACTGTGTGGGTCAAGATTTATCCAATCTATCTCTTTATGATTAAAGTCTCCCATAATCAAAATCCTACATTTTTTTTCCCGTGCCATGTTAACAACTGAGTTTATGACTTCAATAGTGTGTGTGTGTGTGTGTGTGTGTGTGTGTGTGTGTGTGTGTGTGTGTGTGTGTGTGTGTCCCTCCTAACTTTTTAAAATCAGCTCAGGGAATCTTCAAAGGAAAGAGAATATATGCATTCATATGCAGAGGCCACAACCCCCTTGTAAGGGGTTTGGCCTAGTCAAAGCACTCAGCTACAAAAAGAAAATTCACCCCAATCACTCCTCTTCATTCCTTAAGGATAAAAGATCGCTACAGTAACCCCACACCATACTGCTTGCGTCACCCACTGGGTAAGTGGGTAAGGATCTTTTGACGGTCCAGACAGCCGTAAATGATGCTATGGAGGAGGGAAAAGGAATAAAGTTTTACAATGCAGCCATGTTTAATGCTTTGTTCTGTTTCCAGTTTGTGGCTTAAACCAGTTGTTTCAACCTTCGCAAGTAAGTATTGCGAGTAAATGTGTGTGTGTGTGTGTGTGTGTGTGTGTGTGTGTGTGTGTGTGTGTGTGTGTGAGAGAGAGAGAGAGAGAGAGAGAGAGAGAGAGAGAGAGAGAGAGAGAGAGAGAGAGAGAGAGAGAGAGAGAGAGAGAGAGAGAGAGAGAGAGAGAGAGAGAGAGAGAGAGAGAGTGTGTGTGTGTGTAGAAATTATTGGATCGTTCCAATACTGTGTTAGTAATATTGGAATATAATTACCCAAAGTGAAAATATTGCACTCCTAAATCAGATGAGTATTTATGTATTTCATAAATAAATTTCATTTAAACTTTATTTTGAAATGAATGTAGCTATTAACGCATACCGTAAATAGAAAAATAGAAACTCCAGGTATCAAAGCTTTTTAGAAGAAGTCACTTCATCTGGTTCCAAAGTGAATTTTGGTAATCCGTTTGCTAGTGTCATTGCCGGTGTTGGAGAGATTGGACGAAAACTATAGATATCTCA
>JAXCGZ010003998.1:27500-55000 GCA_037179515.1 Halocaridina rubra
GAAAATATTCAGCAATTTATGGAAAGCAGATGAAGTTTATATTGTAATTCTGTAGCTGAGGCACTTCTGGTAGGAAAATATGTGGTAACGCATGCACGGCAGATGATGTTTATCTTGTGCATTGCAGGTTAATCTTTATTGTTAGAAAATATTAAGCAATTAATACTAGGCCGACGAGGTCTATATTATGCTTTACAGATTTTTTTTTTAAATATTAAGTAATTAATGCTGGGCAGATGAAGCTTATACTGTGCTTTACAGATCTTTTCTTTATATATAGAAAATATTAAGCAGTTAATACTAGGCAGATAATGTCTATATAGTGCTTTGCAGATTATCATTATTATAATTTTTTTTTTTTAGAAAATATTAATCAATTAATGCTGGGCAGATGAAGCTTATAATGCGCTTTAAAATTTTTAGATTCATTACAGAAATATTAAGTAATGACTACCATGGCAAAGGTATGTACTTTGTAATTTACATATAGATATTTTGTGAAAATATCAAGTAATAAGTACCACGGCAGATTGAGAATTTTTTGTGGTTGTAAACAAGAGTCAATATACATGTAGTAGATATTAAAGAATGTGTACCATTATCATCATTTTAAAAAGAACTTTGAAAACATCACTTCAATGCAGTGGCATCCCACAGGGATCAGTTTTAGGACCAATTCTGTTCTTTGCATATATGTAAATGATCTGCTCTGCCAGAAAGAGTTTATGTATATCTCAATGCTTACAGATACTATAAAAAGTGTGAAGAGTAATTCTGCAATATTAAAAACTCTTTCTACAGATAGTTTTAGAAAATATTCTGTAATGAATATCTGGGCAGATGGAGAATTTTATACCTTCAGAAAATGGAAATAGATATATAGAGGATAGTACAGAAAGTACGCTACCATCGAGATTACATGATTAATTTTGAAAACATCTCTTTTCGTGCTTTTTTTTTGTTTTTTAAGGATTTTCTATAGCCTAATGAATTCTGAAATCATCACTAAAATGCAGATTAGTGTTATATTTAATTCTTTTTTTACGCTGTGTTTTATTGATGCTTTTAAAAGCATCAGTTTTGGTATGCGTGCAATGTCGAAGGTACCCCTCCCCCCTACCCCTCTCTTCTCCCTCCCCAGGTCTTACCTGAGAGAATCCGGGTTAAAAGTAAGTTTCGCTCAGTGCCATTATCGCTCAACGATGATCGTTCATGACTTAACGATGATCGTCAAACGATTGCCTAGAGCACGAAGTCTTTGGCCCGATTTCTTAAGCAGTGTAAACCTAGGGTACCATGATGTTAGTTAGCTAGACACACACGAATGGATTTCATAAACGCATCTGACGCGGTTCTGTGCATGGCTAGGATCCCGTACGGGATTCTAGTTATACACATAACCGCTTCAGATGCATTTATGAAATCCATTTGTGTGTCTAGCTAACTAACAATATGGTATCCTAGGTTTACACTGTTTAAGAAATCGGGCCTTTGTTTTTGAACGGGGCTTTTTTGTTTCGAGAGACTGCCGTGGCAGTTGCTAGAAGCAAAACAGCCCCATTCAAAAACAAAGAATTAGGGCTCTAGACAATCGTTTGACGATCATCGTTGAGCCATGAACGATCATCGTTGAGCGATAATCGCACCGAGGAAAACGTACCTTAAAATGTGCCATCTTTTAGTAACAACAAATTAAGTATCATTTTTTACTTACACGAGATACACATAACCGTGCAATTGTTGTAATATATAAACTGAAATAAATTTTTTTTTAATTCTTAAAATGCTTTTGATTTATTCTTGTTAATAAAGTTTGCTTGTTTGTGAGCGTATGTGATTACCTAATTGTGTTTACGGGAAAGAGCCGTGTAGTGCGTGTGTGTGTGTGGATGTTGGTGTGTATGTGTGTGTGTGTGTGTGTGTGTGTGTGTGTGTGTGTGTGTGTGTGTGTCTGTGTCCCTCCTAACTCTTTAAAATCAGCCCAGGGAATCTTCAAAGGAAAGAGAATATATGCATTCATATGCAGAGGCCACAACCCCCTTGTAAGGGGTTGGCCGAGTCAAAGCACACAGCTACAAAAAGAAAATTCACCCCAATCACTCCTCTTCATTCCTTAAGGATAAAAGATCGCTACAGTAACCCCACATCATACAGCTTGCGTCACCCACTGGGTGAGTGGGCAAGGATCGTTTGACGTGAGTCCAGACAGCCGTAACTGGTGCTATGGAGGTGGGAAAAGGAATGAAGTTTGACAATGCAACCATGTTTAATGTTTTGTTCTGTTTCCAGTTTGTGGCTTAAACCAGTTGTTTCAACCTTCGCAAGTAAGTATTGCGAGTAAAAGAGAGAGAGAGAGAGAGAGAGAGAGAGAGAGAGAGAGAGAGAGAGAGAGAGAGAGAGAGAGAGAGAGAGAGAGAGAGAGAGAGAGAGAGAGAGAGAGAGAGAGAGAGAGAGAGAGAGAGAGAGAGAGAGAGAGAGAGAGAGAGAGAGAGAGAGAGAGAGAGAGAGTGTGTAGAAATTATTGGATTGTTCCAAAACTGTGTTAGTAATATTGGAATATAATTACCCAAAGTAAAAATATTGCACTATTAAATCAGATGAGTATTTACGTATTTCATAAATAAATTTCATTTAAACTTTATTTTGAAACGAATGTAGCTATTAACGCATACCGTAAATAGAAAAATAGAAACTCCAGGTATCAAAGCTTTTTAGAAGAAGTCACTTCATCTGGTTCCAAAGAGAATTTTGGTAATCCGTTTGCTAGTGTCATTGCCGGTGTTGGAGAGATTAGACAAAAAATACAGATATCTCATTTGTGGCTTTTTTTTGGTGAGTTTACAAATTGAGATTAAGAAAAAATTAAAACACTACCTTCTTTATGTTTTAAGTGTTCCTGGTATGTTAAAATGAGATTCAGTAGTGCATGAGAGCAAAGTTTCGGGTAAGTACGGATACCAAATTTGTCTAAAGATTGCTGGTCTAAGTAAGGTATAACCAAAAAGCTAGGTTTGAATCTTCATGAATTAATCTGTGAAACTGCCTTTCGTTCAACCAAAGGCATATCTTTGCCTTCCCAATTGTCCCAAGAATTGTCTTGCAATCTATATTCTTTTTATTACAATTTTATGCTGTTGATTGATGTTAATTTTTCAATGGAAGACTGCCAATGAAATATTTGAATTGGTAAATGTTTACTTTCACACCCCATCAAACTAATAAGTGAAGAAATATCTAAAACCAAAGCTCATTTCCAAAATGGGATAAATTAACCTATGCAAGCTTAACTTAACCTAGTATATCAAAACAGGGAACACCTACAGCTTAGCGGGGCATACCAATGTTCAAAACTTACCAATAGATGGCGATAGGCTCTGACTAAAGAACTGGCGGATGAACACAACAAAATTGGCGACAATAGGCATACGAAACAATTGTTTACTATCCTAACTAAAAATACTTACCTATCCTCTTAGTCAGGGGGGCTTCGCCCCCTGAGACCCCCCCATCTTACTATCCTAACTAAAAATACTTACCTAACCTTCAGTCGAACTACTTACCTGAGTGGAGGGATGAGGTTGTTGAGCGGCATGCCCCTCTAAACTGTATACTACCCCAAAACAGTTGCGAACAAACATCAGTGGAACACCCAACCAAAACCTAACCTTCTTCTCAGCTTTAACCCATTTTTATATCGGTTAAATATTTCCATAAATTTCATGCAAATTTTTACCGGGATGCAAAAATAAATATTTAGCATATTTCAATCGGGAAAACTTGGTTTCACCTAAAAAAAAAATATATATAAAAAAATGCACATTGAGATATGAATGTAGCTCTCTATTGGCGATTTGTCTGTCAGATGGTATTCATTCTGAGATAAGAGTCTTGCTCCTTCATCCCACCTCTGTAAGAATATTATGTAAATTTTTTACAGTATTTATATTGTGCTGTCCACCCCTGAATATTTTGGCAGATTACTAAACTAAGATGAATGTTATTGTATTTGTTTAAAAAATAAGTTTGTGTGTGTGCGCGGATGTGACTTACTGATTTAAAGGTACAGCATTTTAATCCGATTTCAAAGTATGTAATACTAATTACATGAATTAGTGACAACATTCGACTCAGAAATCATTATAAGGATAAAATGGAGAAGAGTCACCTCAGCACTGTCAACCGGAGAAAACACTCCTCACAATTGGCCAACCGGAGATAACCCAACTCATAACTAACCAACTGGAGATAGAGAACCTTAAGTAAGGTTAGGTTATCTCCAGTTGGCCAATCATGAGGAGTGCCCTATCGAGTTGACAGCACAAGGGTGGGTCTTCTCCAGCTTATCCTCATTATAATTAATATGTTCAGCAATTCAAAGAGAATATAAATAAATCTATTAAACTAAAGGATTCCCAAATATTACGAGAGCCAGTCCCTCCGACGTGCATCTAAATAGACATTCTTTTGTGTTCAGCTTTTCATATTAAAAAAATATTAATTTTGGGCCGACTTCAGTGTTACCGGCCAAGGCCACTTGACCCAAAGCTTGTTTTAGATTCCAATTACAATTAAGTGCTAAAATATAATTAACAGTGACTTTTTCTGGACGTGTGTATGTGATTACCTAATTGTGTTTACGGGAAAGAGCCAAAAGCTCGTATCTTCCCGTCTCCTGATCGGTTCCATTTTTAGACTTAGTGATACTTATCATACCTGTCCTTAAAACTATGGATTGAGATAGCATTAACTACCTCCTCGCTTAGCGAATTCCAATTATCAACTACTCTTACACTGAAAAAGTATTTCCTTACATCCTGCAAACAAGTTTTCTTACGAAGCTTCAAACTATGACCTCTAGTTCTAGAGCCAGCCATATCGAAATATCGATCCCTATCCACTCTATCATAACCATGAAGGAATTTAAAGACTGTCACCATATCCCCCCTTACTCTTCTAGCTTCGAGTGATGGCAAGTCTAATTCCCTCAGCCTCTCATCATAACCGAGATTGCGTATTTCTGGCACCAGTTTCGTGGCATGTCTTTGAACTTTTTCAAGCTTAGCTATGTGCTTTTTCAAGTGCGGATTCCAAAAGGGGGCTGCATATTCGAGTTTTGGCCTCACATAGGTTACATAAATATTTCTGAACATTTCCTTGTCCATGTGCCTGAAGGCTACCCTTACATTTGATAAGAATGCATATGCTGCCCTTACTACGCCATTTATATGTATTTCTGGAGACAAATCTGCCAGTATGTTTACTCCTAGATCTCTCTCATTTTCTGTCTCTTGAAGTTGTACTCCAGCCACCGAGTAGTCAAGCTTGGGCCTTCTTGCACTTGTACCCATTCTCATTACCTTACATTTTGAGGTATTGAATTTCATTAGCCACTTTTCTGACCACTCATGCAGATTATTTAGATCCTCCTGAAGTTCTCTACCATTGTTCTCGTTTTTTACTTTCTTCACAATCTTTGCATCATCTGCAAACATATTTATGAATGAATTTACAGACTCTGGTAGGTCATTTACATATACAAGGAACAAAAGTGGCCCTAAAACTGAACCCTGTGGAACTCCACTACTAACTCTTCTCCATTCAGACACTGAGAGTCTTACTCTAACCCTCTGTTCCCTTCCTTCTAAGTAAGTTTTTATCCATTCCAAGACATTTCCACCTATTCTAGCCATTGATTGCAGCTTCCTAATAAGTCTCCCATGTGGAACAGTGTCAAACGCTTTCTGGAAGTCTAGGAATATGTGTGCGCGTGCGTACGTGCATATAGGTAGGTATGTATGGACAGGTCAGTTAGACCTTCGATATCTAATACAAAGTTATCTATACTAAAGTTAGAATATTTTCACAGGATGACTGTAACCTTAGCTACTTGGAGACGGGTGTCTACAACCCTTCAGGCCCCCCCCCAAAAAAAAAAGTCCATGAAACACATTACCGAGACTGGAAACTTTCATCTTCTCTAGACTCGAGGACTCACGTAATGTATGATTAAACTGTACATGTAAACCTATATAATACGAAAATGAATAAAATATATAAGAATTGCAAGGGGACCGCGGTAGTTCAGTGGTTGAGCTTGCAAGTCGGGAAACGATGAGCCTGTCAAATGCGTTCCAAAGCCGCCGCGGGGTGTAAGGAAAAGCATCTAGCCTTAATTCCCAATTTCAACCTATCTGTGTCACCCCCTCTATTTGAAAAGGAACCAACAATCAACAAAATCTTACCCCACCTGCGGGCCACAAGGGAAGGTCCGCTCACCCTCAAGGGAGAACATCAAAGAAAGAAAGAAAGAACTACTTGTGACGTATTAAACAGAATAAATAACGAAATAATGAAGTTTTTCTTTTTCATCCAAATTATATCATGTCCCACTAAAGGGCAGCAGGGTGGCCATTACTGAACCAAAAGAAAAGTCAAAAGGTTTCCATTATGTCGTTTATTAGCTGACTGGTGGTGAGAGGAAGTAAATCAGGGAGAAAAGGATTATCAGCCCTTTGCTCCCTTATGCCGTTTAGTCACCTCATACGTAGGGATTAAACCTATGTACTTCTTGTTCCCCATCAGAACATCATTTTATATATATATATATATATATATATATATATATATATATATATATATATATATATATATATATATATATATATATATATATATATATATATATATATATATATATATATATATATATATATATATATATATATATATATATAAACACACACGCACACTTGAGCACCATTGAAGTTTTCACACTTTCAACGAGTAAAATGGAAATACAAAGCCATAAATAAAGATGTAAAACAACTAAAAAAAAAATAATTACAATTATCAACGCTTCTAAAATTGGGATGTGCTGATTAAACTAATGTAAGTAGGCCTAACCAAATACTAATTTTAATGTGATTTTTTTTTCCTTATTAGAGTGGTAAAGTAAACATTTACGGTAAAAAACTATTTAACACTGTTATTCTTTAATCAACATAAAAAGCAACGGAAACCATTTTATTGCAGCCTTAATCTTTACTTTGGAAGAGATAATTGTTAAGAATATTCAGTTATTGCTGTATAATGAAAAAAAATTTATTCATAGTATACAGAGAATGTAATGTATATTGCAAAACTTTTATCAAGAAATAAATAAGAGAATAATTGACTATGAGTATTTGATAAAGTAATAACGTTGTTAGTTCTGTAATAACTCAATTTTAAGGAATGATATGACTAGGAGTCGGGGAGTCACGATTGTAAGACTTTTCCACAGACACATTTTGGGTAAACACAGACTTTTGAATGTGTCATTATGCACTTTGAAGCTGCTAATAATATGTTTATTAAATGATAGCAAAGGCTAAAAGGGAAGTGTATCGGTGTCTCGTCTTTAATGGTTGGCATGGAAACAAAATTTTTCTTTTATTTCACTTGTATATTTTACTAGATAAAAGTAAGGACGTTATTTTTGTCCTCATGAAAGCCTGAGCACTAATATTAGTCTTTTATTTTTTCAATAGATTTGAAGATGCCCATTTTTCTCTGATCTAAGCCATGGTTCATGTGAACACTGTTCTATCAAAAATAATTTAATGGTATATTCAATGAGACTGCTGAGTTGACAGGGATAACACATGGGTGAATCCACTGTTTTACTCTTCTGTTCCGGTTTTAATGTATACGAGACACAATGAGGTGTTGAACTCAATACTTCCTGGGTAGGAGACAGTCGCCGTGTTCACTGATACCGTAGTTATAAAAAATAATGTAGAGTGAAAAACAACGTATTTTTTTTTATTAATAATAAGCAAGTACTTCTTTTTTTTTAATATAAATTAAATGAATACTGAATATGTAATTCAGCTATACATGGTAACTCTTTTTGTGAATGTCAAACCAAGTATCATTCAAAAAGTACTATTTTTTAAGTTTATTTTCTAGGTCATGCTCGGCTTACCATTGTCCCTGGCACACACAAAAAGGATATTCTTCTATACATTCTCTAATTTCCTCCATTGTCCTTTGTATACTCCATTATTTTTTCCTCTCTCCTGCACCTCTATACATCAACTCTCATTTTTTTTTTTTACAGACAAAAGTTTGGTTGTTGTTGGTAAAGTGGGTGTGTTTGTCGAGGATAAGTACACAATGTAGTTGTTCTACACAAACAACCTTTCTTACCCACAAAAAAAAAAAGCTAAGAGAAGTTGATATTTACTCTGTACTACTGTACTCTATCAAGATAATAAAGAAGTATTTTTCTTTTATCAGTTAACGTTAAAATTGTACCTTGTAGGTGTCCATAAGCAGTTTCGAGTCATCAACTACTTTTTTTCCATCAAATAAGGAAACTAGTTTTAACTTCAAGTCTGATCGAAATGACGAACTACTGTGTGCTACTATACCGAGTTCTAATATTAAAAATCTGTTTTGGTTCTTTATTAATATTGTGGTTGAATTGCATCTTCTAATTGCCCACGAGTACTACCTGGTTAATATCCGTCACTTTTTCATTATTTAACAGCTTGGTTTAGCATCCAAGTTCAAAGAAGCTGGTTTGATAGCTAATATGCTAGCATAATAGTCCATTTAATATAAATCTTTAAATTTTTGTTTTGTTACATCTGTTTATTAACTGGCATATTCCATCATTGAAAACTAATTTCTTTCGCCACAGAACAGAACGAAGTTGGTATCAACTAAATTCTCTCTTAAATCATTGTTCAAATATGATAAATTTCTTAATATTTATGAATTTGAGGCGTTATTTTACCTCATAACTCTGCTAAGTAAAGCTAAGGGAATTTCATTTTAACCACGTGCTAGTATAGCAAAACAATTATAAATCTCTCTGTCTTCTTCTTCCAATATCCGTAGTACACGAAGCTAGGTCAGATCATAGGTCCCGTCTAAACTGGTCAAAAGCCCATGACATACTTGCTAAGTAGTCTCTCAAATTGTATGGTTGTGAAGTAAAATATTACTTACTAACAAATATATAAGTATTGTCAGTTGTTAATTTACATTTTATTTTACAAAGCTTTTAAGATTCGTAAAGCAACGTAGATATTATGTAGTAATTATGCATTTTCGTCTGATGGGAGCGATATTATATGTACTAATTGTTAATATGTACTTTCAGAATGCTAGTCGGGTTTTAGCATCTTCTATCAAGAAAACTAGATGTTTGCTAGATTGGCAACAAAGAAGTTAGTAATCTAGTTTTTTTTTGTTGAAGCTGATTATTTTATAATATTTTTGTCTCTCTCTCTCTTTCCATTTCTTGAATGAGAAATATAAAATAAAGGAATAGATAACACTTGCAAACCAATTATTTCATATTATGGATTTTGATTATGTATTGAAATTGTATCGTAATTATGAGAGACATTTGGAGAACGACGTGTTCAAGCGAACTGACATCCAAGACTTTATTGATATTGGGTAACTATTATCATTATTATTATTATAATTTTTATTAATAATATTATTATTATAATTCCACCTTCGCATTCCTTAAATGTTATAGAGAGGCAAAAGAATATTTTAATTTTGGTAATTTTCTCTTATATTTATATTCTACTCATTACTATCCATCTAGCATGCATTATACTATTATCAAAGTCACAAAAATATTTTCAGGTTATATAATCTAGAATCAGTTATATTTCAACCCAAACAACATAAATATTCCTTTTGAGGTCACTATTTAATATTGGTATGTGGTCTGCTTTTGCATATGTTATTGAAGACTTTGTGAAACACGAGGTGAAAAAAAGAGTCGAGGCACAGTGATGTCTGTTAATGTTTCACAAGTTCTGTTGCATTTACAAAAAATCTTGCCTAATTTTCATTATAATTGCATTATTTCACTATGATCGGTTTTACGTCACAAGCTCCCTTTTCCACTAAGGGCTAAGACTGTGCATTTTGGCTAAGGGCTTTGGTCTTGGCAAGTGTGCCCCTTACCCACAGTGAATGCTCTTTCTAGCCTCAAACCATGTAGAGCAGCGAACCCACAACCTGACGAATAAAAGCCTTAAGGGGGGTTTACACGATCAAACGGTTCGTCGAACGCGGTTCGACAGACAAGTGTTTGAAGTGATGTTCGAACGTGTGAACGGGGTATTTGGTTGTCGAGCACGGAACGTGTTCGACAACCAAATACCCCGTTCACACGTTCGAACATCACTTCAAACACTTGTCTGTCGAAAGCGTTTGACGAACCGTTTGACCGTGTAGACCCCCCTTTGGACACATCATAAATAAAAGATATCATTGAACTGAAGCAAATTCTTATTTTCTTTTCAGTTATATCTGCTCAGTTATGAAATGTACTGAGGAACCATCCACTTAGTGTACGAGGTGAGAGTAAATATACTGTACAGAAAATGAAAAGGGACACTGTAGACATGGTCTGTAAAAGAGAAAATGTAATTTAGTAGTGTAGTAGACAGGGGCCACTCTTTGAATGAATCTAATTGGAAAAATATCCATTTTTTTTTTTGGAGGGGGGGTGCTTTAGATCGAAATAAAAAAAATAATTACAGACAACGATTTAAAGAAAATAGTAATGCAGCTTAGTAATAGGGCAAGTCTTTGAGTGAATCTTTCTGAAAAACATCAACATTTATGAGGTGTTTTATATATCGAAATAATAATATAAATGGGGGTATATACAAGAGTTTTTGATCAAGGAATAATTCAAGTAATGAAGTACTGTGGATAGAGTCACTCTTTGGCCGAATCTTTCTGGAAAACTGTCGAAACATTTTAGAAAATATTATATATAATATAAAAGGTTAAAAAATTAGATGCTGGATTGAAGTCCAAAGTGCATATCTTCTTATATTTTTACTGTATTTAGAGAAAGATTGCGTAAAAGTGACGCTGCCAAAATGAATGTCTTGCACCTGCTAGCTCAGTAAACTGGGACAGATAGATGTGAGGGGGGGGGGGGGGGCTGCCATGTGATGAAGCGGTGGGGGTAAACTAGCATTGGCTGTCGAACCTCACGGTAAAAGATCCTTGCCCAATTATCCTGTAGACGACCCAAGCAAGGTGGTGGAGTAGAAATGTGGGAACCGCTATTCCCATGGAGCTAAGAGGAGTGATCGAGGTATGTTTGGTTTCTGGGGAATGCTTGTGCTTCGACTCGGCCACCTCCTTACTGGAGTGAATGCTGCCATTGTATATATTGTTGTTGTACTTAGATATAAAGATAGGTTTTAATGTAATAAGCAAAGCCTAAAAAATACTGTCTTAATGCTTACTCCACACATCTCTTGGCGTACTCACTGAGACATTGTGCTTACAGAGGGTACCATGAGAGGGAATCCACTATCCTCTTATTAATATCCTCAAGGGACTCTAACGAAGAAGTGCCATGCGAGCTAACTCTGGGAGTCAAACTTGAGACATCAAGGTTTTAAGCCAAACTTGGGACTTTTAGGGGCATGAACCAGGTGCTGAATCGTTATGGTACTATTGTGTAATTTTTTTATAAATGTTGGTTTCGCCTTTGGATAATATCATCTTAAAAGACCATTCGGTCACTTTGCAGCAGTAATTAAAATAGTTTTCAGTTGAGTTTTTTATACTGATACAAGGCTTATTAAAGAATATTTGTATATTTTTCCCTTAAATATATAGATAGCAATTTCTTAAACCTCTTTGTAAAATATAAAACTACTACTGTATATTAAAGAACTTGTGTAGCTTACAGACAAAACCTATAAATAGTCTACAATATCATGGCTTAAAGACAAACTCTATATAGTGTTGGTTACAAAATTAAAAGAAAGGAAGGACTGAAATTCTAAATTTTGACTTTGAAACAAGTACCATCATCTAACCTCCTGTTGAGGAGACTCGGTATAGAGGGAGAAAATTTAGAACATTATGTGAGGCACTTAGGACTATACTGGGCTAAGTACCAAAAATTACAATGTGCCTGGAAGCGCCTTTAAAGTTTCACAGCATTAAGACTTTCATATTTGGTGACCGCTCATATTATTTTGTATTTTAAGTGTAAAGGGGGGTTTACACGGTCAAACGGTTCGTCGCACGCGGTTCAGCAGACAAGTATTTGAAGTGATGTTCGAACGTTTGAACGGGGTATTTGGTTGTCGAACACGTTTGGCAAACGTGTTCGACAACCAAATACCCCGTTCACACGTTTGAACATCACTTCAAGCACTTGTCTGTTGAACCGCGTTCGACGAACCGTTTGACCCTGTAAACCCCCCTTAATATTTCAATAACACGAACGGCTATTGAGATAACAAAGCTTTAACACTGAAAAACATTAAACGCAATTTCTGGCATATTCCTAGCTTTGACACTTAGCACCGTGTAGTACTATGCTCCTCATGTGTGTTCATTCTTTCAATCCTTGGATCACATTGTAGTCTTATAATGAATGTATCAATTCCTCTGGATTTTACTGGAAGAGTTCGCAATGTATGTTGTATTTGTAATGCTATGATGGTGATGATAATGATAGATAGAACAAAGATTTTTCCAACTTTGATAGTCATAGATTTTATTGCCAAATATTAGTATACATACAGGAATAAATATGTACATTATATTCAGAGGCACTAGCCTGCTGAGCAAGAGCTCCTTGGCAGGCAGTTTAATATACATTTCACATAAGGTAAAGTATGATGGCAATAGTTAACAAAAGCTCCAATATAGCTATTTCATACTTATGTTGTAATAAAACAAAACAGTCTTCTTCTTCTTCGTCTACATCTTTTTCCCACTTTTATGTGGGGTCGATGTTTCTGGCCAGTACAGATCTTTCTCTTTTTCCCACTTATGTGGGCTCGAGTTATCTGTACTGGCCATATTTTGGTTTTGGCAAAAGTTTTATGGCCGGATGCCCTTCCTGCCGCCAACCCTCCCCATTTACCCGGGCTTGGGACCGGCACCAACGGGACACCGCATGAACTGCGGCGCTCTACGGCCACCGTGTGGATTTTCGTCCATCATCCCCTTCGCTTTTTGGGCCATTTCCAGGCCTGACCTTAATCTGGACATAATGATGCACCAATACTGTATTAATTATTATTCAACAGCTGCTTGATTTTACCTAGTAAATAAATGCTATTTGAGTTTCTTTTTAAATAAAGTTATGCCAGTTATTGTTTTTAAATCTTCTGGTAATGCATTCCAACATTTTTGCCCAAAACAGTGAATAGAAAATTTGTACAAGGTTGCTCTCGGCTGTGGACATATCAAATTTATATTGTTACCTCTGGTTCCATGGTTGTGTTGAATAAATCTAAATAATTTTCTGTTCTCCGTAACATCACTATGCACAATAATAAGACAGAAATATTGTATCAAGTAAATAAATTTAAGCAAGTTTAGCTCCTTGAATAAAGAGAAAGTTGAGTCATATTTTCCACTATATGTTATAGTTCTGATCAGTCTTTTCTAAGTTACAAATACATCCCTTACAACTGACGGCCAAGTACAACCCCAGATGGACAAACCGTATATAATATGAGGATAACACAGGGAATAGTATATGCTTTTTAAGGCCTCATTTGTGAGGTTATGGCGAATTTTATACAAAATTCCACACGTCTTGGACAGTTTTGAGCAGACAGATTGAATATGATATTTCCAACTTAAATTTTCATCAATAATTACTCCCAAAAATTTCTTACAAGCAACTCTAACTTCATACCCATTCATATTAACTTAACCAATATTGTGTACTACAGATCTATTGTGAAATAAGATATAGTCAGTTTTGGAAACATTTAGCTTTAGTTTATTAACAGAGACCTAGTTGTTAATTTTTTCTAGCTCACTATTTAAAACATAATGCAGGTGGTCAAGGTTATTATCATGCAAGAGAAGGTTGGTGTCATCTGCATAATGAATATATTTGAATTTATTACTGGCATTGGAAATATCATTTATATAAACTAAAAATAAGAGTGGGCCCAGTATTGATCCCTGTGGTACTCCCCTCTCAAAAGTTTGCAACAAAGATGCTTTCCCATTACAATATACGGCTTGTTTTCTATTTTTCAAGTAGCTCTTAAACAACTGTAATGGTGTTCCCCTAATACCCACACAAGTTAGTTTTTCTATTAGTATATCATGGTCTAATGAGTCAAATGCTTTGGACAAGTCTAGGAAAACCCCTGCAACAAAGTTATTTTCCAAATTTTGATAAACATCACTTGTAAAGTTCATTATTGCTTTTTCAGTGGTTTTATTATTACGGAATCCGTATTGATTTTCAGATAATAGGTTGAACTTTTCAAGGAATTCTTTAAGTCTGTGAACAATCGCTTTTTCAAACACTTTACTTAAGGACGGTAAGATTGATATAGGTCTATAGTTATTTTCATCATATTCAGTGCCTGACTTAAATATAGGTATTACTTTAGCACTTTTTAGTTTGTCTGGAAAACATCCTTGCTGAAAACATAGGTTGATTATGTGGGTAAGTGCGGTACCAATGTAATGGGCAGTGACCTGGAGTAGTTTTGATGGAATTTCATCATATCCCGAAGCTGTATTTGGTTTTAAGGTTTTTATATATTTAGTGACTTCCTCCCTTGTTACAGGATACAAGTAAAACGAAAAGTCTGGTGGATTATTAAGAAACTGTCGGTGTGAGTTTTGTTGCACATTTTGTTGTTCCTGTGTTGGTTGTGCAATAGTTAAGAAATGATTATTAAAGATATTAGCAGTGTGGTCATTATCATTTTTTAATTTGATTTCCTTTGAATAATTAATTTGTTTTCGTTCCATTAAGCTGTTTATTGTATTCCAGGCGGACTTGCTGTTTCCTTGTTCCTTCTTAAGCTTATCCTGAAAATATCTATTTTTTGCAGCTCGGAGTAGTGTTACTAATTTGCTCCTGTAAGCTTTATATCTGGTTCCAAAAGACAAAGGCCATTTTGATGCAAGCCTTTCTAATCGGTGTTTTTCCTTGATACTATTTTTTAATCCTACAGTTATATGTGGGCATCTGTTGTTTTTATTATTTACGGTCGATTTTATCAGAGGAAAGCAGTCTAGAAATTTATCTCTAAATGTACAGTGAAATTTATTAAAAGCTTCATTTGCGTTATTAAGGTCTATGATATGTTGCCATTTTTCATGTGATATATATCTAGTAAATTTAGCTATGTTATCATCAGAGTAATATCTTTTTTCTACATATGCATCAAATTTATGTTGTTCTTTTTTAAACTGGGAGTATACTGCAAAAGGATCTGTTATGTCGGTGTACACTATGTAATTGCTTATGTTGTCTTCAAGATTTGTGGTCCAGATATGATTGATTAGAGATGCACTATTTTCAGTTAGTCTCGTAGGTTTAGTAGTTAGTGGAAAGCAGCCATGTGAATACATTATGTTTATAAAATCAGTTACTCTTTGATAATTTATTTTAAACAAATCTAAGTTCCAATCACCGAATAAATAAATAGTTTTGTGCTTTTTTCTTGCTGCAAAATTAAATACTTTCAATAAAGCTCCAAGGAATTCAGGTATGTTCCCCTTCGGTGGTCTAGATACAGATGCAAAGAAGCAATTTTCCTTACCGTTATGTACCTGTACACTAACACATTCAATGAATCGCTCCATCATACTGCACTCCTTTATAACACTCGAGCTATACTTATTTGCTACATACATACATACACCTCCACCTTTCCTGTCTCTGTTCTGAGTGTACATATTATACCCTGTTATATTATACAATGATTCAATATCATTATCCAGCCTAGTCTCCGAAAAACCCATTACATCACATATATTATTTTCTGTTAAACATTGATCAACGAATATTTGAAGATTATTTGCAAGACTTCTAATGTTCATGCACAAAACCGAAATGCATTAGATTTATTTAAATTTGAATACAGTTCATTTAAGTATATATAAATTGAAAAAGTGTTGGTTGCATTTCTCATATAATTCAAAAACAAATCTATTTCATTTTCTAGATCAAGTGGGTTAAATATCATCTTATCAAGCTCATTGATATATAAGTAATTTGGAATTACTTTGTCGTTATTTGTTAGCCTTATAAGTTCATCGTCACTAATAGAAAAGTATGGAAGGTACCTATTTACAGCTATGGTGAAGAAATAAATTACACTACTTTTACATTTACTGACTTACAAGTTACCATTTATTTCTTCCAAATCTTACCGGTTTTTTCCGGCCATTTATTGGTTTAGGGTGAGAGCATTTTATAGCGCCCGTGGCGGGAGACACAGCAGGAGGAGGTGCGGGTGATGACATATTGCTCTCCCGCCCCCCCACTCCCGCACCACCGATCCTGGTCATCTCCTCAACCTGGCCACCCACTGCTCCAGCCACACACTCGGTGTTTCATCGTTCCTTCACGATGACCTAAGTATGCCTAAAGTAGGCTATTTTGCCTTCTGATCTAGCCTTTTTTTAGTTGTGGCATCTATGCAGATTTTATTGCCTGTGATACAGCACACGGGTCATCATTAAGGTAGATCTTGGTGCCTTGCAACTTTTTGGCATTTCGCATGACCGTCTCTCTGTCACAGCAGCGGGAGAAACGAGCCACTCTGGGGCAAGGTTTGTCATCATGAAGTGGTCCCACCCTGTGAGCCCTCTCTGTCATGCCTTCTAGCTGTAATTTATCAGCTATCAGGGCTGATATCATCGTCGTTGTTTGCTCCCAGGTCTCCCCATCGCGTCGCTCCTCTACACCGCTTAATCGGATGTTGTTTCTTCTGGAATTATCTTCTTGGTAATTCAAGCGTTCTTCTAAGGTGTTTATTTGTTGATTTGCAGAATTTATTTATTGAGATAGATTATCAATTGTTTCTTTGTCATTACTCTTTACTTTCTCATGAATTTTAGTAGTCGATCTGAGATCAAGACTAATTTAATGTGAAGGTCTATTGTGTAGTCTTTAAAAATGAGTCGAAATATAGTTTATGCGTAGAATGTCATAGGCAACGATTTTTATTTAATTATTTTTACTTATATTTTTAAAGTTATTAGTAAATACTTGGCCAAAAACCTATATCTAGTTAGCATAGTTCAGGAAATGGAAAAAAAGCTTACATTTGTATTAATCATGTATCAAAATATTAGCAAAATCTTAAATTTTTAATAGGTCGATAGTTAAGCAAAGGATTTCATTTTTCTAAGTCAGAAATAGTTACTCTTTGTGTGTGTGGTTATTTTTTTTTTTTTTAAAGAACTAACTCCAAGAGCGTTATTCGAGGTCACATTAACATGGAATCTGCAAAATTTGTTGGTGTTTCAGATACTTGTATTTTCAGAAAATACTTGTTTTTAGGCATTGTATTTTTCATTGGCTATTTTGCCCCTTTGCACTATAACTGTCACGTTTCAATTATATTTGTAGATATTAAGTCTTGAAACGAGTTTTGCAATCTACTTACAATGGAATTAATTTTGGCATCGTCACTTGACCTTAAACCATGCACCATAGTTCTGTATGGTGTATAGAAGTATTGAAACTTTTTGCAATTTAGTCTAAAGTTATTACTTCCATTAATAATTTCTTTACATTAGGCTACCATACTGTTGGCATTATGTACATTTTCTTTTTAATGATTGTGACACCTGGATGGGCTCCCCCTCAAAAAAAAAAAAAAAAAAAAAAAAAAAAAAAAAAAAAAAAAGGGCCTAAGCACGAAGAAAACATAGAGACACAGGGATGGGAGTATTGTGATTTGTCATACGTGGAGGGATAATAAGAGACGTGTAACGAATATCGAGAATAGTCGATGTCGACGTAGACAGAAAAAGAGCCGAAACTGAAGGAAGAAGCAACATAGAACTGTCCTGGACAGTCCAATTTAAAAGTAAAAGACCCTTCAGCTGCAGTATCAAAGCGGGCGGCTGATACCAGAGAACAGTATTGTTAAACGTAATTTTTAGATTTTCAGTAATAACATTGCATATTAAGTTTAATTAATACGTTTTGCCATTATCTTATTCAGAATTTTCAAGGTAACATTTCATTCCTTTAAATGTACTTTGGCTCAAGAGACAGACAACACATTAATCTTAAACAGATTTTTGTAGATTTATCATCACAATTCTATGTATTTTAAGCATAAAATCTTTGCTTTAATTCATGTAATTTGGCTCTATGTACCATAGATAGTAATTCTAAACATTTCTAGATTTTTAGTAACATTTGTTTGCATCAGAAGTCTAGAACAGAGTTTTGTAGCCTATTTTAAACTCCATTGATCAATGCATCTTTATTTACTGATGACATGTTCGATTTTTTTTTTTTTATATCTTCATCTCAGCACACAAGACGTACCTTTGGTAATCCGAAAAAGATCATTTCGAAAATTAAGTTAATAAAATTTTCTCAAACTGTCTTGCTAATACCTAGTTAACATTACCAGTTCTTTGTAATGAAGTTTCTTTAAAATCATTTCAAAAACTTACTTTGTGCTAGTGTTAGCTATTGTGTTGCTTCAAGTAATTAACTTTTATTTGAAATTAAGGTTGAAAGGTATCTTTGCAATTCAATAGAGATAATTCCAAAAACTTGATAGTAGTTTCTGCCACTGCATCAAGTAATTTTAGCTTAGACAGTTACTTTTAATAAAGTTTTGAAAAAATATGACTTTCATGTACTCTATTATTGTGAGTTATTTATCTCTACACAGTTATTGTAAAAAAAAAATATTGGTCTCTCCAGAGGAAAATTCTATTGTTACGTTCTTTATATAGTACTTGTCGTGTAATTAAAGTTGACTCTTTTTCAATTGTGCCTCACTTTGAGTGGATGACAGAGCTATAGAAATACATCTTGTTTTTGATGCTTTGTTATACACACTCGAGAAACGAAGAAAAGGTGTTTTCATATTGGTAAGATTGGCTTATATACAAGTGGTATTTATTCCTCAAGGTTTTATTTGAAAAGGAGACACTTTGTATCTACAAATGGAAAATAGAGTATATTTAAAAAAGATTATTCACCTTTATCTTATTACACAGTGTTGGCACCCTTTCCTATGTCTTCTTAGAGGCATGAGAGTGGGACATGGTCGAAGAATGACTAATGCTCGGTTCGATGTCCTCTTCTTCCAGGAAGTCAGGTCATGCACTCAAGAGTGTGAAGACCATCCATTCACTCGACTCTCTAGCTCGAGAAGTGCTTTTCTCATAGAGTACGCATACGTGTTCTCTGTACTGGGGGTTGAAATACGTGCAAATCTTTAATGCTAAAAAGTATATAAATACGATATCAAGAATGCAAAATTTAAATGATGAAATGAGGTTAACTGCTAACATGAAGAGGTAGTTAAAAGTATTTTATTTTTTGATAAGGACTCACCAAGTTAACTTGAAATGGCTGAGATGGATAATTCAAGTATATTATTCTATTCAAAATGATTCCTTTGACACAAATGCAGTCACAGAGAGAAAAGAAGTTCCTCTGATGCAGGTTGTCTCCAAAGAGGAAGATACCAGTATTGGAAGATGCTAGGCCGCTTTCACATCAAAATGGCACAACGCACGTGGCATGCTACATGGCACGCCAGTTGAAAACGAACATCCGGAAATATATGAAACCTTTCACACAGAAGTGGCGTGACACGTCCCATGTGCCACGTGGGACTTGCATGGCAAGTCGCACTTCTGTGTGAAAGGTTTCATATATTTCCGGATTGTCGTTTTCAATTGGCGTGCCACGTGGCATGCCACGCGCGACGTGCCACTTTAGTGTGAAAGCGGTTTTACAAAACACTTCCATTTAACTAAATCATTATAACTCTTATGATAGCCAAATGTTTTATATTTGTGTCTGCAAACACCATTCATCTAAAGGGGGGTTTACACGGTCAAACGGTTCGTCGAACGCGGTTCGACAGACAAGTGTTTGAAGTGATGTTCGAACGTGTGAACGGGGTATTTGGTTGTCGAACACGTGTTCGACAACCAAATACCCCGTTCACACGTTCGAACATCACTTCAAACACTTGTCTGTCGAACAACGTTCGACGAACCGTTTGACCGTGTAAACCCCCCTTAACTCGGCACCAGAAGTTTTTATTGCAATCTCTAAGTTGTTGCTCAATGGCAGAGTGTGCAAGTTGGAAATGAACAGCCTGACAAACGCGGGTTCGATCCCACATCAGGGCGTCAGGATGGACATCCAGCCGTAATCCTCAATTTCCGACCGGTTTTTGACCCCCCATTCGAATGGGGACTGCTACACACAACCGCGAAAGCATCTTTTTGGGGCCCTGTACTTTCTGATGATGACCCAAATACTGTACAGCCGCTGTCACACGGACAAAAATAATCCATACCTTTTCAGAGTTTCTGTTGTCTTTCACAGCCATCATATTTCCTCTTTAGTCCATTTGATGCTTTTATACAAAGCTTGCAAAGGAGATTGATGGCTAAGTTACTCCAATAAACAAAGAAAAGGAATAACTTTTCTGGCTGTGTGAAACGAGGTCTGGTAAGGTCCAGAAATTTACAGTATCTTTGGATTCACCAGTTTCTGTATCACTTACAATGCAAGCCAAACTCAAGTGCTTGTTTTAGAATAAGTAAATAAAGAAGGGCACCCAAACCAAAACAAACACACCTAAACTTACAAACAGAGGCAAATGTTTATACCTGCCAACACGCAGTTACGGTTCTTTATCTATGCCTTCATCAACACTGAATATTCTTGGATATTCGTTACACACCTCATATTATCCCTTCACATCTGACAAGTCATTACACTCTCCATTTCTGTTTCTCTTTATTTTAGATATTCTTCGTGCCCAGACCTGATGAGGGCTGTTTTATTTTATTATTTTTTGGCCCGTTCTGGTGTCACAATCATAAAAAAAAAGGTTACATGTGGGTTGCGAAGCAGAGAGAAAAAAAAAAGGCAAAGAGAAATCGAACTTAGGATGAGGAATGCAATTTTACTGAGAAAAATAAAGAATTTATGACACTGTGAACATAAGAGAAGGGAGACTGAAATAATGAGAGAACGATAATAATTATCATGATTTTTCTCAACTGAAAATGTAATTATTTTTTTTACCTAAAGCTTTTCAGTCTGTAATGTCCTCCATCCCCTGAGAGGATCAGTCATGAATGGCCATCAGGAATCATATCCCGGAATCGCCAGTTCTTGCCGAAAGAGGACCAGACACAGCATAGTGGATTTTTTGTGTGTGTGTATTACAAGTTAGTAGTACATGTACTCACATGCATTTTCTACATGAGCCATAAAATTTTACATTACTGTTCAGTGCCAGGTTACACCAGACTTCAAATGAAATATTTCACGTGAAAAAGTTTAACTTATATAACGTCTAAATAAACCATAATCTCAATAAGAAATACTGCAGTGTTGTGATGCGATTTCTGGCAATACTGAGTAATATCCTATCCAAAGCTAAATTTTATCCATATTTTTTTCTACACTCAAAACCAAATTCTGATAATTATTAAGCTTTGTTGATCTATTCACAATTAATCTTTATGGACGAAAGTCAATGTTTCAGAGCCAGTTTATTTTGCAAGTGACCCAAGATTCCCCAAGGGGACAATACTAATGGTTAATCCCAATTTCTTCCCCTCCTCTCTTGCGTGTTTTCCAGTATGCAAAGGCAATCGAAAAATCCCGAGGATGCACTCCGTTACGATGACAGGTCGGACTGACGTCGCCTTCACACTTACGAACGCTGTTTGACTTAGAGGTACGAACAAATGGCCTTAACTTTTTTATGAGTGTGACATCGGGACAGGCATAAAATGCCCTCATCAATAAAGGCCCGGGCACAAGAAAACACCAAAATGAAGGACAAGAAAAAGGCTAAGGACAAGGCAGAGATGAGGTAATATCACACAAAGGAAAACGACGGACAGAAAAAGTAGTCAAAGTACAGAGGTCCCAGAGCTATGGAAGACTAGGCCCTGAGATGACGATAAATCCGCTTGTTGAAGGATGATAGGTCATAAGAATCAGGAAAGACAGAAAGAGGAAGAGAGTTTCAGAGTTTGGAGGTAGATGAGAAGCAGCAGTCGCTGCACCCACCAATCCGCGAGCTACAAATCTCCACGCAGTACCTACGAGATGTTTTGTTAATCTTAGATTATTACAGAGATTTGAACAACTGCATTAAGTGTCTATCAATCACTAGATGACATCACCAAGATAATTTTTTTTTCTTTGCATTAATAAGTTACATTCCATATCATCGAAGTAAAGCTACACTATGACTGTGAAAACATTGTAAAGAGATTATTTCGGCTGAAAAAAACTAGGACCAGTTACAGCAGAATCACCGCAAGTATTCTTACTACATATGAAAACTAGCGGAACCATCTCGTTAGCGCACAGCATCAAAGATAAATTTCGAGTGTATTACAACCCTACCAGAAGATTCAAGATTGAAAAGAAGTCTCATTTTGTTCTAAGCTTTATCCCTCTGCAACTAGAATTAAAACGAGCTAGAAACTATGCACTAACACTCATGGTATACCATCCCTACACCAAAAAGAATGATCGAAGCAGTAGGAAATTAACATTAGGGAAACAGTAGTGCAAGGGAAAATTTTATATGTCACATGTCATATTCATACAGTGAAAACCACACCTTTACAAGACTTTTTTTTGACAATTTTAGGACACACATCCAGGCAAAAGACAGAGTATTCTTAGTTCCGTACTCTGCATCTTAAGAATTCGACTTCAAGAATGATGCTATCCGATATTGCTGAGGATATTTTGCTATTATCACAGCTGAAAGGAACTAAGTATGCAATTCCAAAACCATTATGCAATTCCAATTCTTTTAATGATCAGAAAGGAAAAAAATCTGTTTAAAAAAAAATTGCTGCTGCCACATCTGGATAGAACCAAGTATTTCGTTCCACGTAAAAAAAAAAAAAAAAAATGTGGTCAGCTCCAGATTTTGCTTTTCAAAAAGGTAAAAATGTTACTCGTTTATTCAAAAGAACTTTAGCAGGTCTTACATCCGAAGAGAACGAAGTATAACAATTCGTAAACGATGGTTTTCTTCATCCAGGAAAGAGATCTATAATAAAAACTTCTTCGGATTTTGCATTTAGTGAGAATAGGCACGCACGCACGCACACACGCACTTACTTTCAGCAAAGATAGAACATTTCCACAATAGACCCAAAATACAATATCAGCCGCGAAAGCGATACCAATACGATAAATTACACTTCGGTATTGATAATAAGAGACAAGAGAAATAAAAAAGACAGTCACAAACAATAGACAACCGTAAGAATTTTAAAATCGAATGTCCACAATGGCGCCTCCAATGTAAAGCAATGGAAAAGCGGATATTGTGTATACAGATTCATGGCTCGAAGTAAGTATTTACTTTAACAATAATAATAATAATAATAATAATAATAATAATAATAATAATAATAATAATAATAATAATAATAATAATAATAATAATAATAATGACGATGACGATGATGATGATGATAATATATATCTATCTACCTTGGCTGTTTTCCCCTTAAATTGGGGGTAGCCGACATAAAAAAAAATGAAAAGGGGATTACTTTACTTTATGGGCAATGACGAAGGAGCTAGCGACCGTTCAGATGGCACTGTTGGAGTGCCACAGCCCATCCTCCCGGCTCTTCCATAACCTGTGTCGCTTCACAACTGCCAACTCCCCTACTGCCCCTACTACAGGGTTACCTCTTGTAAGATGCAGCCCCGTGGTAACAGCAGATGCCCATCAGAGCTGCGTCACAATCGCTCGTCACTCATTCCTATTCCTAGCACGCTCGCTTGCTTCCCTCAAATCCATCCTCCTATCATTCAGGGCTCTCCTTACTCCATCCATCCACCCAAACCTAGGCCTCCCTCTAGCATTTCTCCAATCAACTCTCGCATTCATCACCTTTTTCAGCAGTCTTTCATCATCCATCCTTTCCACATGGCCAAACCATTTCAGAACATTCATATCTACTCTGCCTGCAATTTCTCTCCTCACACCCGTTCTTGCTCTCACCACTTCATTCCTAACCCTATCCAGCCGAGATACACCATTCATACTCCTCAGGCAT
The DNA here is from genome assembly GCA_037179515.1 of Halocaridina rubra. NCBI lineage: Eukaryota > Metazoa > Arthropoda > Malacostraca > Decapoda > Atyidae > Halocaridina > Halocaridina rubra. The sequence goes on from JAXCGZ010003998.1 coordinate 51,606, forward strand.
TTCATCTCAAACACATTTAGTTTCCGTCTCTCACTTACTTTCATACCCCATAACTCTGATCCATACATCACAGTAGGCACAACCACTTTCTCATACAAAACTTTCTTAACATTCATTTCCAACCCTCATAATACTACTACTACTACTACTACTACTACTACTACTACTACTACTACTACTACTACTACTACTACTACTACTACTACTACTACTACTACTACTACTACTACTACTACTACTACTACTACTACTACTACTACTACTACTACTACTACTACTAATACTAATACTAATACTAATACTAATACTAATACTAATACTAATACTAATACTAATACTAATACTAATACTAATACTAATACTAATACTAATACTAATAATAATAATAATAATCTCGTATCAATTTAAAGTGTTATTTCCCTTATAAAGATATAGCCAAGTGAAAACAATTCCTTAAACTTACTGTTATTATTTTATTTCAATTATTATCATTTACACTAACATTATTGTTAATATTACCATCATCTAGGAGGCAGGAAGGGAAAAAATGACCACGTGTACTTACCTAATTGTACTTACCTAATTGTGTTTACGGGAAAGAGGCCAAAGCTCGTATCTTCCCGTCTCCTGATATGTTCCATTTTATAGTTAGTGATACTTATCATACCTGTCCTTAAAACTATGGATTGAGATAGCATTAACTACCTCCTCGCTTAGCGAATTCCAATTATCAACTACTCTTACAATGAAAAAGTATTTCCTTACATCCTGCAAAGAAGTTTTCTTACGAAGCTTCAAACTATGACCTCTAGTTCTAGAGCCAGCCATATCAAAATATCGATCCCTATCCACTCTATCATAACCATGAAGAAATTTAAAGACTGTCACCATATCCCCCCTCAATCTTCTAGCTTCGAGTGATGGTAAGTCTAATTCCCTCATCCTCTCATCATAACAGAGATTGCGTATTTCTGGCACCAGTTTCTTGGCATGTCTTTGAACTTTTTCAAGCTTAGCTATGTGCTTTTTCAAGTGTGGATTCCAAAAGGGGGCTGCATATTAGAGTTTTGGCCTCACATAGGTTACATAAATATTTCTGAACATATCCTTGTCCATGTGCCTGAAGGCTACCCTTACATTTGATAACAATGCATATGCTGTGTGTGTGTGTGTGTGTGTGTGTGTGTGTGTGTGTGTGTGTGTGTATGTGCGCACTCGCGTGCATTTAAATTAGATCAAGACAATGACTTAAAAGGGCAAAAATAAGAACATCCTATCTCCTTCAAATCACAGCTTACTGGGAAATTCCATGTCCAGAAATAGTAGAATTCCAAAACAATTCCACCAGGAATATACCACATATGAGACCAAATTACAAAAATCCACTAAATATCATAAAATAAACTTTCTACGGTAAGTTCCACTCCATGCCAACGTGATGTAGTTTGGTGATAATGATTCTCTTAAACTCTCAATAAAATCAACTCCAGCCAGTCTTATTATCCTGATGTATACTTTACAATACATAAGAGTAATTGGAAATACGAATGATTTTATGTATACCAAAGCTTCCTATTCTCTGAATATGTATTATACAATACATCAAAGCACCTAGTAATAAGAATGTGCTTGTGTACACCAAACGCTCATGGCATACTATGTTGGTAATCACTAAAGCCTGTACAGAGATGTAACAAACCTTCTATTAAATGCGTTGAACAAAACCGTATGCACTGACAACGATGTGCAGTATATAATAGAAACAAAAAATCAAATATATAAGGCCACGTACGGCAAATTCATGACAGACAAAAATCACTGAACCTGCCAAATTTAAAAAAGGTTCAACACATTAAACAGCAAAGAAACTTTATCAAAGAACACACACACACACACACACACACACACACACACACACACACACACACACACACACACACACACACACACACACACACACACAGTTTTTTTTCAACTATTCCTGGCATTACTTGCAGCTCCTTAATAATTCTCCCATGTAGGTCTGTATCCTAATGTTTTCTGAAAATCTAAGCATATGCAATCTGACCAGTCCTCTTTTTCTTGTAGGATTCGGCTAACATCATCACAAAATTTGTTACTACTGTTGATTTGCCCTCTTTGAAGCCTTTTGTCTCAATGACAAAGAGATGAAATATTCTAAATGAAGAGAGATGTGTTTTCTTACTAGTGTCTCCATAACTTTGCAAACTGTGCTGGTCAAGGAAATAGGCCTGTAGTTTAAAGCTGTGTCTCCCCATCCCTTTTGAAGATAGGTAACCACGTTCGATTATTTCCAGCATCTTGGAATCTCCCCAGATTCCAGCGACTTTCCAATTGTGATGCATAGCGAACTTCTTAAGTATGTAAAGGGACTTATCATCAGGCCCTGTTGCTTTGTGTGTGTGTGTGTGTGTGTGTGTGTGTGTGTGTGTGTGTGTGTGTGTGTGTGTGTGTGTGTATGTGTGTGTGTGTGTGTGTGTGTGTGTGTGTGTGTGTGTGTGTGTGTGTGTGTGTGTGTACGAATAAGTGATGACTAAATATCGCTCTGCGAATAATCTGTAAATGCTAGACAAAGGAAAAGGTCATGGGAGTCATGAACCTCCGTTTGAAAATTTCTTTGTGGCTTTAAACAGGCAGACTTAAAAACAAATGGATTATTAAATAATTGCATGAATAAGTAAATAAATAAATAAGAAATTTTACAAAAAAAGGCATCACTTAATGATAAATAATATCATTTCGCCTCCTACCCTCTCTCATCCAGGCATTTATCCATCCATTTCTTTCTTTTTTTTTTCCTCTATTTTTTCCCCGTGAGATATTCCCTGAATTCTCCGGAGTCCTTTAAGTGGAAATTTCCCAAAGAACAATTATGGTTTCAGCACCAAACTTTCCTACACCATGAATTTTTCCTCGAGAAAAAGGAAGAAAAGTATAGAAAAATAAAGAGGAATTAGAAGAGGAAGATGAGGAAAGGGTGAAGAGGAGGTAAAGGAGGAGGTTGGAATGACGAGGGATAAGAAAAAGAGGTTGAGGGAAAGGAGGAGAAGGAGGAGTAGGAGTAGGAGAAGGGAGAAGAGGAGCAGAAGAATAAGAAGGAAGAGAGAACGAAGAAAAGATGAGGAAAGAAGAAAATGATAATAATAATAATAATAATAATAATAATAATAATAATAATAATAATAATAATAATAATAATAATAATAATAATAATAATAATAATAATGAGAAAAAGGAGAAGAAGAAGGAGAAAAAGACCTCTTAGGAGACTTCAGAAAAAAGTGAGATACGAGGAGGAAGGTGGCTGTACTGGTAGGGTTGAGAGAGAGAGAGAGAGAGGAGAGAGAGAGGAGAGAGAGAGGAGAGGAAGAGAG
>JAXCGZ010003998.1:62500-67500 GCA_037179515.1 Halocaridina rubra
CTGAGGTTAGCAAGGGCATGCACTCAAGGTAGCGATTACATCTGTCAAAACAAGTTCTTCGTAAGAAGGCAACCGCTCTAGCCCTTGGTAGAAAAGGGAGTCCGTGACGTAAAACCAGTTCAATAAAAAAAAAAAAAAAAAAAAAAAAAAAAAAAATATATATATATATATATATATATATATATATATATATATATATATATATATATATATATACATATATATATATATATATATATATATATATATATATATATATATATATATATATATATATATATATATATATATATATATAATAACTTCTCCCCAAACTTTCCGTTCTTGACGTCGGCTACCCCCCAATTTAAGGGGGAAACAGCCACGGTATATGTATGTATGCATATATATATATATATATATATATATATATATATATATATTATATATATATATATATATATATATATATATATATATATATAGATATATATATATATATATATATATATATATATATATATATATATATATATATATATTATATATATATATATATATATATATATATATATATATATATATATATATATATATATATATATATATATATATATATATATATATATATATATATATATATATATATATATATATATATATATATATATATATATATATATATATATTTTACTCTGCCAACTCTGAAAATAAAGAGCAGAGGCCAGAGATAAGGATGCTTGGGGTCCATCCTCCAGCAAATCTGGAAACTTCGCAGAGATACTGAATCTTTCTGGTGAATATAAACTAAAGGTGGATATTAGATACATAAAACCTCCATCCTCTACTAAATAGATAATCATTTGACAATGTACGCAGCTCTACGATACGTTGTGAATTCTCCTAAATTTTCCGACTTATCATATAGTCTCAACAGTAATGAAAATGTTATTGTAAGAACTTCGGAAAAGTTATGCAAGAAAATTGCAAATGCAAAAACAGCGGTCATAGAAAAAAAAAAAAAAAAAAAAAAAAAAAAAAAAAATATATATATATATATATATATATATATATATATATATATTATATATATATATATATATATATATATATATATATATATATATATATATATATATATATATATATATATATATATATATATATATATATAGAGAGAGAGAGAGAGAGAGAGAGAGAGAGAGAGAGAGAGAAAGAGAGAGAAAGAGAGAGCGAGAGAGAGAGAGCGCTTTCGTATATTCCTACTTTCTGAATACTGCAATGGATCCATAAATACCATGCTTGTTAAATCGTAATCAACAGAGCCTAGTTAAAGCTATTTGTTTTCTTTTTTTTTTATATATTTCCACTGAATTTCCTGAACGACTAATGATTATATATTTAATCTGCACATGACTCGTAAAGAGCTTAGCCCAGTTAATTACTATAAATTAATTACAGTTGAGCTAATTTTCATATGCTAATTAGCAGGACCGTAAGTGCAAATAAGCTAATATAATTTGGATAAATCAGAATTGTAATCAAAGCTAAACTAAAGTTTATATATATATATATATATATATATATATATATATATATATATATATATATATATATATATATATATATATATATATATATATATATATATATATATATATATATAGTACAATGGAGAGTGGTGGTGTTCTTTGTGCTGGCGGTGTTAGTGGTAGTGGTGCTGGTGGTGGTGTCGTTGTTGGTGCTGTTTGTGGCTGTGCTGGGGATTTGTCCTCGTCTGACGCAAGCAGACTCATTTTTAATTTAAGAAATGAGTTGGCCGCAGTCAGGCAGGAGGTCAGATCCTTAGCTGAGGAGAACAGGGATCTGAGAGGTAAGGTAGAGGTGTTAACCAGGAAGGGACAATCGAATAGAGAAGACGACTGGAAAGTTGTGAATAAGGGTTCAACGAAGATGGTTCTTAAGAAAAATGATACTTTTAGACTACAAGTTGCTAATTCATTTAGTTCACTTAGAGATGAAGGTGACAGTGGCGGCAGTAATTCTTCAGGACCCATAGAGTCAGATAGGTGTACTAGCGATCGTAGAAATGGAAGTGGGAAAAGCTCTCAGGTCAAGAGCCTAGGTAAGTCTCCCAAGGTCGGAGTAACCCATCCTCCGGATAAGTCTCGTTCTTTGGTAATTGTAGGGGATTCACTATGCAGATATGTAGACAGGAAACTCAGGCATAAAGTTAGAGGAAAATATTTTTTTCCTGGAGCAGGTATGAAGAAGGTGGGTGAGTCAATAAATAGCTGGATTGAGAAAAAAGATGTTGTTTGTTTGATAGCTAGGGGAAATGACGTGCAGGATGGTAGAAGTGAAGAGCTGATTAAGTTGTATAGACAAGCCCTGGATAAGATCAGGAAAAGGGGTGCAGTTCCTGTGATGTGTGGTATTCTCCCTAGGCTTAGCCAAAGTTCAGAGTGGTGGTCTCGAGCTATAGGAGTAAATGCTAGGATGAAAGTCTTCTGTCGGGAGAACAATATAGGTTTTATAGACGGGTGGGATCACTTCACTAGTCGTAAGCATATGTATGCAAGGGATGGAGTGCATCTTTCTAATTCAGGTGTCTCGGTATTGGCTGGTATGATAGACAGAGAGGTAGGGGGGTTTTGTTAGACACAAATAATGAAATGATTAATACTTGTGCAGAGAAATTAGTCAGTAAGGGTTCAGTAAATAGTGGGTCAAATAACTGGGAGTCTAAGGATAAGAACCATTTGTTACATAGAACAAATATTAACAAAAAGAATAGCCACAAGAAGGGTGAAGCTAGAGAAAGTTTAAAAGTATATTATACAAATAGCCGTAGTTTAGGTAACAAGATAGAAGAACTGAGAGCCATAGTATGTAGTGAGAGACCGGATATAATATGCATTAGTGAAAGTTGGATTAATTTAGAAAGCAAACACCTTAAATCTGAGTACATAATTACAGGATATAAACTTTATAATGCTGATCGTAGCGCAGATAAAAGAGGGGGAGGGGTAATTATGTATATTAAAGATAGCCTCAGAAGCTGCATTAAGTCTGGAATTAAGACAAATCTAAATTCAGAAACCTTATGGGTTGAAATTAAAAATAATATAGAAAGTCTAGTTGTAGGAGTAGTCTACGGACCACCTGATCTAGACAATAGAGAGTCGCAAGTTATATATGATGAAATTTCTAAAGTGATCAGGTCAAATAGAGTTTGCATTGTAGGCGATTTTAATTTTAGACATATTAACTGGGAAACCATAACAGGTGATAGTAGCTCTAAGGGGTTTTTGGAAGTAGTAGAAGACAATTTCCTTTCTCAGCATGTACTTGAAGCAACACGGGGGTTGAATACACTAGATTTAGTTCTTAGTAATAGAGAGAATATGGTTACAAATTTAGAAGTTGGTGAAAAATTGGGCAACAGTGACCATGATTCCATTAGATTTAACATAATTTTCAAAGAAACTATAAAGGAAAATAAGAATATTGTTCCAATCTTTAGAGCAGGAGATTTTGAGGGCTTAAAAACTAAATTATCTAATGAGGTATGGGAAGGGATTTCTGGGGTACAGATGTGGGTAGTTAATCCAGCAGGCCAGGTCGCAGGTAGCGGATTACCCCAAAATTTGGGTACCACATGCCAAGGATTATCACAAGATAAGATCAATACATTAAATTCTCTCACAGGAAAGAACAGCAGTCCGTCAGTTAATATAAATTTGGATGAGGAATATAACAATTTTGTCATGACTCTTAAGAATAGTCAGAGAGACTATATTCCCATGAAACATTGCAGATCAAGAAAAAATGACCCTAAATGGATGAACAATAGAATAAAGAATCTTATAGGTATTAAAAGAGGAATATACAGGAAACTAAAAAGAGGTGAAGAGCATGTGAGGCAGCAATATATACAGTTAAACAGGGAAGTTAAAAAGATAGTTAGAGAGTCGAAAAGAAAATACGAAGTTAGAATAGCAGGAGAAGCTAAAGAAAATCCTAAAGGGTTTTATCAACATTATCAAACAAAATTTCAGGAAAAAGTCGGACCAATTGAAGTAGCCAATGGCCATATCACAGATGACGATAAAGTGATGTGTACATGTTTAAATGATTATTTCTTATCTGTATTTACAAATGAAAACTTGGAAAATATTCCGGAAGTAGAATCCATTTACAGAGACAGTCCCGATAAAATACTTAGTTCAATAAATATTACGAGAGAGGAGGTAATAAAAGAAATAGATAAAGTAAAGGCTCATAAATCTCCGGGACCTGATGGAATATATGCTAGAATATTAAAGGAATGCAAGGAAGAGCTTAGTTGTCCACTAACTGCATTATTTAATAATTCAATAAAATTAGGATCGGTACCCATGGAGTGGAAATTGGCAGATGTGGTACCAATATTTAAAAAAGGAGAACGAGTTAAAAAGAATAATTATAGGCCGGTAAGTTTAACGTCAACTTTGGGTAAGATTCTAGAATCCATAATTGCAAATAAAATAAGGGCACATCTAGAATTACACAGACTGATAAAACTTTCACAACACGGGTTTCTTAAGGGTTTTTCGTGCCTTACAAACTTACTGTCTTTTTATTCAGAAGTTTACGAGTCAGTAGATTGTGGCAAAGAATATGATACAATATATCTAGATTTTAGCAAAGCTTTTGATAGAGTTCCTCACAAAAGATTAGTTAAAAAGCTGGAAGCTCATAGTATAGGAGGAGCTGTTCTCAGATGGATCAAACAATGGTTAAAAGACAGAAAACAGAGGGTTTGCATAAATGGAGAGAAATCAGAGTGGGGCTCGGTTACTAGCGGGGTACCACAAGGCTCGGTACTGGGTCCCCTATTATTCATTGTATATCTAAATGATCTGGATTCGGATATCAGTAGTACCCTAAGTAAATTCGCAGACGACACTAAAATAGGTAGAACTATAAATGGAAAAGAAGACATTCATGCTTTACAGGAAGATCTAAATAGATTATCT